>CBVK0100580687.1:0-12424 GCA_900067695.1 Picea abies | reverse complement strand
CCTTATTGTTAGTCTCACTCTCACTCTATATTTGCCTCTCTCTCTCTCTCCCTCCCTCCCTGCTCCTCTTTTCCCTTAGTTCTACCTCCCTCTCTCTCTGTCCATCTAAAGGTGAGGCATGTCTCACAATGAATAAAATATATGTGCAACAGAGAAATGTAGACTCGCTTGTAGGGTGAGTGTTAATTTTTTGTTCTTCTTCCAATGGATTACTTATACGAGTATTTATATGAACACGACCATGATCTAGACCATGAACTAGACCTAGACCATCACCTAGACCCCCCTAACTTCATCTAATCCTACACATAACCTATACTCTCCCCTTAACCCCATGCACACCCAAGCCCTAAGTGCAATATGTTTGTACCTCTTGTTTTATAAGGATATTTTATCGATATGACCATTCACCTATGGTTTAATAATGATCTCACATGATTTAATGATGAATATGGTAAGTTGATTTTGCTTTTTTATTTTAATATAAGCATAATCTTATAGTTGATTCGATATTATTTATTCACAATCAATGTTTAAATCCCTCTCTATATCTCGCCTCTCTCTCTCTCTCTCCAAGTCTCCTAGTCTTTCTCCATCACAATTAGTTGGCACTATTTATGTATATATGCAATAAGTTGGCACTAATTATGTGTATATGTTTTTTGAAAGTGATAAATGTCTTTCTAACAATCAAGGCTAATAAGTCATGGGTAAGACTTTAAAAAATAAGAAGACAAGGCTAATAAGTCATGGGTAAGACTTTAAAAAATAAGAAGAGTGTAATGAAAAAATAGAATTCATGTATATTTATATTAAAATTTAAAATGTTTATTATTTTTTTAGGACTCATGAATTTACATAAACAATAAGATAAACATACTGAAAAAGTTTAGTTTTTTATATACTTATATTAAATTTTTTAAATGTGTTTTTTTTTTTTTTAATTTGGAGGAATTTATCTGTGAATTAACTTTTTAAATGGAGGATTTGAATTTGAATAAAGATAATATAAAACTTACCAAAAATTATTAGAATTGTTACTCTTAGAATTAATGTTCTTTCATTAGAATTGTTACTCTTAGAATTAATATTCTTTCACTTAGATATATTTAATAATAATAATAACAATTTAAAAATATATAATTAACTATATAACCATTAAATTGATATATAAAAAAAAATATTTATAAAATGAGAAACTTCTTCATTGAACTTTTTGATTTCTTGAAAAAATCCCTCATTTATACTCATAAAAATTTATTTTCTCATAATAAATCCATCTTTTAAGATTTTGTATTATTTCACTGTAAATTTACAATTTTTCAATTTGTTAAAAAAAATCCCCATGAAAAATTATCCTCCTTATAATAAATTTATCATTAAAAATTATTTTCCATACATTATTTAAGATTTTGTATTATTTTAATGTCAAATAAAGATGAAAAA
Source organism: Picea abies (assembly GCA_900067695.1). NCBI lineage: Eukaryota > Viridiplantae > Streptophyta > Pinopsida > Pinales > Pinaceae > Picea > Picea abies. Next base: position 10,978 of record CBVK0100580687.1, on the reverse strand, counting down.
ATAAATTCATCATTTAAGATTTTGCACTATTTTACTGTAAAATAAAGATGAAAAAATAAATCCATCATTTAAAATTTTGTACTATTTTACTGTAAAATAAAGATAAAAAAAAAAAAAAAGATAAAAAGAAAAAAAAATGTCTGGGCCATTAGTTATTGGGGAATACAAGTATTCCACTCACTTGCCAGGATTCCCCTAATATTTAATCTATGAAACCTATGAGTAACTCTAGTCACTTAAAAGTTGATACTTTCAAGCTTATCTCAATTGTAGATTTAGACCTCCAATAATTATGGAGCAAAATCAATTTTTGACATTGACTCATGGCAATTGGATGCTGAAAATCTGCAATCTAAATAAGGATGGCACTGCCTACTTTTCATGAACCGAAAGCATCATACAGACATGTCAAAATCTAAGCACGTGAAGCATCATCCAGACTTGTGGAATGAAATATAAATTATTTGCGAGATTCCGTTCCGAACAAAGAAATTTGCAAAACAGAAATTTGCTAATCTATATAAATCTGTCTGGTGCCAAGTTGCCAACGAGAGTCTCCCAGGTTAATTCGGGGAACGCTAAAAAACAATGGCAAGCAAGCGTCAGATCTTCGAGATTTCAGGGCCTTGCCATCTCACTAACATCGACTGGTAACAACATTCACACAACTGCGAATGCTTGCTGTTTATTCCGCTGTAGAGTTGGTGGCTTTTTTTTTTTAATTTCGCTGCCTTCGATGACTTCTTGTTCTATGATTAATGCAGGTCAAATCCGAATCACAGGCGATGCATAGCGGCCAGTCTAGTGAGGTCAGTGCAGGTCCTAGAATTCGACCGGCAGGAAGGCAGGCTCGGGCAGGACGCTTTGGCCGAGAAGTGGTGGAGCTTCTTCAATTTCCAGCTCCTCGAGAAAGCCAACGACGGCATGACCATCGTCGGCGCAGTGTTCAAGTGGAGCGGGCAGTCCCGTCGGCCCGACGTACCCGAGATTGTGGTGGCCTTCAGAGGAACAAATGCCCACAACCCCGAGTCCTTCGTCAGAGACATGAACCTCAACCTCCACATCTTCAGAAACGGACTCCACAAAACAACCCGTTTCCAAAAAGCGGTCGATCTCGTCCAGAAGTATGTGTCCGGGCACGGCGCCAAGAACGTGTGGATCGCCGGGCATTCACTCGGTGCCGCCATAGCTATGCTGGTGGGAAGACAGATGGCCGAGGACGGGTATTTACTCGAAGCCCACCTTTTCAATCCGCCGTTTCCTTCGCTCTTTTCCGCTCTCCCTCAAAAAATAAAATCCAATTTGGGCAAAATCCGCCAGTTCTTGTTGAATTACGCTGGTGCCAATGGCAAGCCCGCCGTGAGAAGCATGGACGAACGCAGCCTGAGCGAGTCAGAGAGAGCGTTCTTCGCCCTGCACGGCTGGTTTCCTTGCATCTATGTTAATCAGAATGACAACATATCTGCAGGTTATGTTGATTATTTCGATCAAACACAGGTCATGCCGGTTTCGATTAAACACATGCTTCTCTCCGCCATTGGCATTGATTCGAAGGTAGCGCACTTCATTCCCTCTGCCACGCTCACGCTTAATTCGGTCCCGGCAACGGATCTGGCAAACGCGCACAGGATTGATCAATGGTTGGCACCCGAACTCATAACTGACTGCAAGCAGAGTAGCCTTTTTGCCGATGTTAAGAATCCAGATAATGTCCAGCGTCCTAGTGGAATCAAATATGGCTGAACACCATCGATTTAGTCTTGCTTCAGCATCCAAATGTAAGAGGTTTACAGTCCTATCTGTTTTCAGAAAATAAATGGTGATGTAAAACGTCCATATGTAAACATAAAAAAAATACAGTTACAGTCCTATGTGTTTTCAGAAAATAAATGGTGATGTAAACGTCCATATGTAAAAAAATCCAGTTATTTCTACTTTATAATAAGGAAATTGTAAAATAGTAAATAATATTGGGTTATTGTTACACTTAGTTTGAGTGGGGCTAATGGTTAAGACCATGTGTTTTCTCTTAAAAGATTACAAGTTCAAATCCAGAGAGGAGTAGGGTATGTATATATCCGTAGACTTTACCAATTAAAAAGTGTGGATAAATCCACTGAATTACAAAAGAGGACAGGCCGTTGTTACTCCATAATTGCTTCTAGTGAGGCTCATTGAGATCCTGATTCACTGAGACTGAATTTTCATTTTTGGATGCTCCCTGTTGAATTTCCGGCTTGCTTAGCTGATGTTGCACTCCTTCAAGCTGGTCCAAACGGTGTTGCATTGTCTCCATGTTGATGCGTTGTTCCTCAATTTGGTTCCTTTGAGCATAGCTCTCATCTTGTAGTCTTTCTATCATGTGTCGGTGTTGGGACAGAGTTTCAAGTTCAAATGTTTCGATGGAGCTAACAGCTCTCAGCTGAATTCTCATCCTGCGACAACCTCTGCATTCTTCCTCAATTGAATTCTTGTCCAATTGTCCAGATTCCTCGAAGAGGTCTTTACCACCCTGCATAACTTTGGGTGTTGGGTTACTTTGAAGTCTCCAAGATGCGTCCAAACTATCGGGGACGTTGCTGGACTACAATGAGTGGGTATAAATTTGGATAGAGGAGAGAGCGGGTGATTCCGGAAGAACTAGAGTCCACAGGAGCCACGGGAAGGGAGAATTAAGAAAGTTGTGTAAGGGAATATGCAAAGGCAGGTCTAGAGAGTCTAGAGTCCGCAGAAATGACTGAAACAGGCTCTAAGCAAAACAAAGTCGAAATAGAGCATGGTGACTGAGTAGAGTCAGGACCATATGAGGAGGAGTCCCAAAGCATTGGGAGGAGAAGGACAGGAACAACTGAGCCCTCTAAATTACAGTTTGGGCATGGCATATGCTAGGTGAAGAGAAAAGCGAGGAATTCAGGGTGCGGCGAGAAAAAATCTAGAAACGTTGTGGAAAGAAAAACTGGATAACAAGCGTTAATGGGTGGCCGGAGAGACTTACCCAGACCACTAAACGTCTTTTCATCTACAGGGACGAGTACAGCCCAATATTCCCCCATGTTTCGTTTAATGTTGAATTTGTGCTAGCCAGAAAGGTCGCTAAATCTTCCTTGTGCAGTGTACCTTCAGCCTCCATGTTTCCAGACTTGGATATGAACCTGGCGTCACCTTGACGCTTAATCTGTGTGGTTGGGTTGTCACACGCCTTGTCCATCTGTTGCGGATCCTTGAGTTCCTGAGTTCCCACGAGCGTTGAAGGACAGAACTCGTGAATATCACAAACCATGATGAAACCCGCACTTGAACTATTAGTTGTTGTTGCGCAGTGGTCGATGGGACTTGCCATCCGCCCTCTCCACCATCTACCTCTATCGTTGGCCTGCTCTGCATGCCTAAATCTCATCCCCATTCCTGCTTAGTTGTCCACGCATCCAGCCCACCTGACCTTGCGTGCATTGGAGTCCCGAAGGTCCCCACCCCCGACCTTTTCCGCTTGCCCAGTCCACTTATCCCTGCTTTTGTTGGAGCCTCGAGGGACCCCGGACCCTTTCCTCGTGTCCATTCCAACTGTCCATGCATGCGCTGGAGCCCCAACTAGCCCCATCCCTGACCTTTGCACACTGGCTCATGGTCATGTGGCACATTAGGTTAGGGGGCTAGTGCTTCAACACCTTCCACGCCTATAGTTCCAAGCGGTTTCTCAATGGCTTCATTCACCAAATTATCTGCTACCTTGTTGTGCTCTCTCATAATGTGGTAAAATGTTAGCTTAATGCATTGAGAGTCGATTCGTATTTAGTCGATTATTCGTTTTAAACTTAAGTTTTTTGGATCAATCCCCTGAACCATCAACGTTATTATAGTCTTGGAGTCACCTAGAACATTCAGATTGTAGATTTGATTGATCTTTGCAAGTTGAAGGCCTTTTAGTAAGACGTAGGCCTTTTCTTTGTTATTGATGTCCTTCCCGAGATTCCAATAATAATTTAGGATTCTTTTTTCTCTTGAATCGAAAAAAACCCTATACCTGTTTTTCTTTAAAAATAAAGTATTATTATTATTATTATTTAGAGATTTAATTTAATTCAATTCAATTTATAATTAAAACTTTATATTAAAAATGTGTAATAAGAAGTATGAAAATCCTTTACTTTATCCACACTAAATATAATATAATTTAGTTAATAGAATTGGAATTTGAAGAAACTGATCTTCAAAGCTCATTATTATAAACAATAATTTGATATGATTGGTACCAGTGCGACGGATTATTCGGCCAATTTTATAATATTATTGGTTCAATAAAGTGCAGCATATTGGATAAATGAAAGTATGCAGCATATTCAAAGTGTAGTTGCTTGAGATGTGAAAAAGGAAAGAATGGAATATAAGAAAGGGCAGAACGTCAGAGGTCGTGACGACATTTGATGATCCATACCACTTTGTCAATTGATACGTAGTACACAGATCTATATATTTTGTCGATGGTTTCTCGGAATATTTTGGGAAATGATGATATTTTAATTTACCTTGCTTAATTATTTTAATTGTTTTCGGGTCTGCTTTGCCCTTGTATGGGGTAAAACTAATGCAAATCCATCTTACTTCAGTGTTTATTATAATAATATTTTTTTTTAAGGTTTAGTTTAGTTAAATGTTAAATACTGCTATATGAAGATTCTTTGTCATTTATATTAAATCAATGTTAATAACAATTTCTTTTAATAAATTAAAGTTAATCATGATTGTTAATTATTTGTTTAAATGTATATGTCCTATCCTTTTTTTAATTGATTGAACATATGAGATGTAAGGGAAAAACCTATATTCTTAATCATTAGACCATTCAAATTATATATATAAAATATTATTTATAATAATAATTATATGCTTTATTTTTTTATAGTTTGTATAATAATTTTATTAATGTTATAGAGTTAATTATTATAATGTTACAATCTTCTCTAAAATGTTTTTACAAATTAAAAAATTATGATGATATATATGATTACCTTTTCTTAAAACCAACTTTGTTCTATCATCTCACCTTAAGAAAAATGGTAAAAAATTAACTAATTTGTTTTTAAACATTTGTTTTTCAAAGAAAAAATGGGTAGTTTTATTAAGATAACAAAATTACATCTGCATATGTCAATGACAGTCTTGTGTTGTGTAAAAAAGTAGACAACTTCAATCTGTACAAGGAAAAGTCTGGTTATATTCTGATACTAATAGAGACTAAATATTTAGTAGAAGGGTTGTAGAGGAGTCCAAATAATGTCAAAAACTGCCCTCTAAGAGGACAAAAAACTATACATCATTTTCAGAACTGAACCTATAATAACATGTTAATAATAGAGAAATGAAAGCAGTCATGCAATGGTCTAAGTGTTGTGAAAATATTCCCAGTGGTCATTTGGTCCTTCTTCCCTAACTTTCCAACGTCCATTGTCCAATTCCAAACTGATTTTGAGAGTTGGTTTGTTTTTTTATTATGAGTCCTGTAGATATGAGAAAATGAGATATGTGAGAATTTTGTAGAGCACCTTTTTATTTCCTCCAATAACGGAACCAAATAATACGATCTTAAGAAGTGTGTGGCTTTCATGACTTGTATAGAAAACATTGAGTCTCCAAAGATGTTTAAGTTTCTGATATTGTTTTCGAGGGCCAAAAGAAGAATGAGATAGAGGGCCATAAGTTCAATGTAGTTATTTGTGGCTTCACCCAAGCCAGTTGAGAAGGCGATGTGATAGTTTTCAGAGATATGTAAAATACCTCTTGCTCCTCCAATAGTGTGGGTGCATTAAGAAGCAACATCAAAAAAATCCCAAGGGAGATCTTTGTTGATTTTAGGAGGTCCAGTGACTCTAATTTTTGTAGAGGATGTATTTTTTTGTGGGTAGCCATATTCTTAACCATTAGACCATTCAACGTTGTGACTCTAATTGAACATATGAGATGCAAGGAGAAAACTCATATTCTTAACCATTAGACCATTGAAATTATACATATAAAATATTATCTATAATAATAATTACACAAGTTATTTTTGTTATAGTTAATTTTTTATAGTTTGTATAATAATTGTATTAATGTTATACAGTTAATTATTATAATGTTACAATCTTCTCTAAAATGTTTTCACAAATCAAAAAATTATTGTAATGCATATGATTACATTTTCCTAAAACCAACTTTGTTTTATCATCCGACCTTAAGAAAAATTGTAAGAAATTAACTAATTTGTTTTTAAACATTTTTTTCACAGAAAAAATCAACAATTTTATTAAGATAACAAAATTACAGTTGTATATGCCAATGTCATTCCTGTGTTGTGTCAAAAAGTAGACAGCTTCAGTCTGTACAAGGAAAAGTCTGGTTATATTATGATACAAAAAGAGACTCAATATTTAGCAGAAGGGTTGTAGAGGAGTCTAATATCATCTAGATATTGTCAAAAACTACCTTCTGAGATGAAAAAAAATCATACATCCTTTTCAGAACTAAGAATATAATAACATGTTACAATAGAGAAATGAAATCAGCCAGATAGTGGTCCAAGTGTTGTGAAAATATTCTTGGGGGCCATTCGAGCCTTCTTCACTGATTTTCTAGCTTCCTTTGTGTAACACACCCACTATCGTAATTTAAAAATTTTGGGGTTAATCTCTTTAGCATGGTAATTCTTGTATTAGGATTAATTACAAATTTGGGGGAAACATAGTGTTACACTTTGTCCAATTCCAAACAAATTTTGAGAGTTGGTCTGCTTTTTTTATTATGAGTCCTGTAGATATGAGAAAATGAGATATGTGATAATTCTGTAGAGCACCTTTTTATTTCCTCCAATAACGGAACCAAAGAATGTGATCTCAAGAAGTGTGTGTGTTTCATGACTTGTATAGCAAACATTGAGTCTCAAAGGATGTTTAAGTGACTGATGTTGTTTTCGGGAGCCAAAAGAAGAATGAAATAGAGGGCCATAAGTTCATTGTAGTTATTTGTGGCTTCACCCAAGCCAACTAAGAATGTGATGTGATGATTTTCAGAGATAGGTAAAATACCTCTTGCTCCTCCAATAGTGGGGGTGCGTTGAGCAACACCATCAAAAAAATCCCAAGGGAGATCTTTGTTGATTTTAGGAGGTCCAATGACTCTTATTTTTGCAAAGGATGTATTATTTTGTGGGTAGCCAGAGAAAATTTTGAGGCATTTAATGCCTGAGTGTATTATGGTGCTAGATTTATCTTCAAAGATGGTGTGATTTCAAGCCAACCAAATTCCCCAATAGATGATTGGATTAAGTTCCTTGTAGTCTTGGTTTAATTGCTCCTCTAGCCATATGTGTAGAGCTTCAGAAAGAGAGGAGCCATTCAAATTGAAGGTCAAGAGGATGGAACAACTGACTTCTCACCATACATATTTAGTGAAGGGGAACTGTAGGAAAATATGTGGTATATTTTCTTCATCTGATTTTCATAAAGCGCATCTGATTGGCCCTATGAAGGAATTCTTTTGGAGATTTTCCCATGTGGGGGCCTTACTTTTGAGAAGAAGCCACATGAATAGTTATTTTTTGGGGGGGAAATGGAGTTTCTAGAGGGATTTTCCCCAACAGGGGGGTGGATCTTCTTCCTAGAGGTGTGCAATGTATCCAAGTTTGGGGGAGTATTTCCCAACTGGAATGAACAAACAGATGAGTTGGTCCTTCTGATCTAATATTCTAGCAAAGGAGGTTTGTAGAGAGTTGATGTAGTGTTTCTAGGATGGTAAGTATGTGTCTTCCAAATTTAGTTATGCCCATGTGAGCCATCTTGTGCTTCATGTAGCAAAATATATGTGTCCTGCCTAGTTTAAGTAAAAATAGTCTCTTTGATTTAGGAAATTGACGAGCTCTTCTGGTAGGATGTGTGAGTTTGCACATCCAATCCAAGGATCTTTTCCTATCAAGAGTTTAGAGCCATTTCCTATTTTCCATATAATCCAATCTCTAATGATATGGAAAGAGTTGATGATGGCTTTCCATATGATTGTTCTGTTCTTTGAGGATTTGTTTGGAGAGCAGATCCATTCCAAGAGGGAAATATGAGGTATGTATTTCTCCTTTATTTCTTTGTGCCAAACTCTAGAGCCATCTACCAAACTCCAAGTATTTTTTGATGCCACGGCCTTTGCAAAAGTGAAAATGTCTTTTATCCCCCAACCCCCATTGATTTTTGGTCTTGAGATGTTTTTTTTTAGGCAAGCACTAGAGGTCTAGAATCCTCTTTGTCGGCCCATAGAAAATGGTTTTTCATTTGAGGTATTTTATGAATAAATCCTTTTGGCACCCAGGCAAGGGAGGTCCAATAGACTAGGATTGCTTCAATGACCGATTTGAGGAGCACTAGTCTTCCTTATCTAGAGAGCCATTTGTTACACCAAGATAGGATTTTTTTTTCTACTTTGGACAACAACCATGCCTAATCTATTTTCTTGTATATAGAAGCCTTGAGAGCGAATCCTAAATATCTTAGTCCTTCTCTTGGGATTTTTAGTTGGACTCCAAATAGTGTAGGAAATTCAATTGATTATGAGTCGCTTAGTCCCCCGGCCATCAGAGAGGATTTATCCATATTGATTTACATTCCAGTAGAGAGGAAAAGTGTTGAGAATATATTTTTTATTTTCCAGAAATATTTTCCTACTTTCACAGAAAATGAGGATGTCATATACAAAAAGTAGGTGAGTGAGGGAGCAAGAAGGGGATATTTATATGCCTTTAAAATGCCAATGTGTGACTGCATTAGAGATAAGTCGGCTTAAAGATTCATCCACTAGAATGAAGAGTAGAGGTGAGAGATGCAAGCCCTGCCTAAGCCCTCTCTCTACTTTGAAGAAGGGAGAAGTTGAGCCATTTATGAGAAGAGAAAAGGATGTGGTTGATATGCAGTTAAAAATCCATGTAACAAAGGAATGTGAGAAGCCCAAATGAATGAGAAGCATCCTGATGTATAACCAACTGACACAGTCAAAAGATTTTTCAAGATCGACTTTGTAGATGAGGGATTTTTTTCTTCCTTGGTGAATGGAGTGTAGACCTTCCTGGTATATCCCAAGTTCTTGGTGCATTTGTCACCCACTTAAGAACCCAAATTTCTCCCCAATGATCTTATCAGCAAGAATTTTCTTTAGATGTGTTGCAATGATTTTTGTAATGATTGTATAGATGTTTTTATAAAGGGATATGGGGTGGAATTGTTCAAATTTTGTGCATTATCAGTGTTTGGAATTAAGGGCATGAAGGCAGAATTGAAGGGGGCCAGGATTTGGCCTATGGTCCATGATTATTCAATGGTTTTGAGGAGATCGTTGCCAAGGATGTAGAATGTGCCAAAATAGAATTCGACTGGGAAGCCATCAGGTCTAAGGATTTTATCCATTTGAAAATTGTGGAGGGCCTTTTGGAGCCCATCCTTAGATATTTCTACCATTAGGGAATCATTTTTCTCCCGATTCACAAAAATAGGAAAGAGATATGCAACCTTGAGTATTTCTTCAATTGTCGATCTTTGATATGCCATGAATGAGTTTTGGAAGTGTGATATACCTTCTATAGCAATGTCCTCAAAACTTTTATCCAAGTTTCCTTCATTTCTCTGAATGACCCAGATTGTGTTTTCATCCCCAGCTTGGAGCCATAGGACTTTAATTTTTAATCTCCATTATTTTTCTCTAGCCATAAAGATGGCATTTATTTTTTGGTCTTGTTGTAGAATTTGTGTTTTCTATTCATCTGAGAAGGTAGTGTCTATTTCCACCTCTAACCAGGATTTCATGTGATGCTCAATTTCTAGGAGGTCTTGATTTTATTTGAGTCTTTGTTCCTTTCTCCAATCAATATTGGCCTTTTTTATTTTTTTGATATTTTCCATAAACTGAAGGGGAGGGGATTCAGGGAGGTTTTCATTAAAGGGGGTCCAGTTAGTCATGACTAGTTCCAAGTAATTTGGGTCCTCCAGCCAAGAAGAGTTGAATTTGAAAGGGTTGGGAGATTTGATGAGATCAGGAGTGAGTTAAAAGTGGATGGGGGAATGATATAAGACACCATCTGAGGAGACCCATTGTCTAAAACAAAATTTTTCATGTAGAAGATATTTTGAAAGGAGAAAATGGTCGAGTCTTTTGGCAATATGGGTGTCTCTGGTGCATAAGTTTCACCAAGTGGGTAAGATTTTTGGGGGAAGGAGATCTATCAGATTGGAATCCTCCATATTTTTTATGAAGTAGTCGACCAGAGGATCCTATTGTGTTGAGGGACCCCAAAATTCACAGGAGCCAAGGGTGAAATTTAAGTCTCCTCCCAAGATGAAATTTCCATGTGAGAGAAGGGAGAAGGAAAAGAGAGAGTCCCAGAATGGTTTTCGCTCAAAGTATGGGACATAGGTGTTGAGGAGGAGAAAGGAGAGATTGTGTGAGGGGGAGGAAAAATGAGCACCCAAGACCGATGCCATGGCCCAGGAGTTTTTGAGTTGTAAAGAATCTTATTTCCAACCTATGATAAGGCCTCTTGATTTCGCAGAAGCATCTATTCCAATGAAATTCCATTCCAGAAGGGAGGATAATAATTTTACTGCATTTTCTCCATCCAACATGGTTGCATGAAGTATAAAGAGAATAGGATTATGAATATCAATTAGTCTCTTGATGGCCAATATTTTTGTGGGGTTGGTTAGTCTATTGCAATTATCAAAGAGAAAGATCATTGCAAACCCGGGGAGGGGGTCGATGCTCTGAGAGCCCCAAAAATTGTTTTTTGTTTTCAAAACTGGATTTTTGAGAGGGACTTCTTCTGAGCCTGCGAGATAAAGGACTTTATTCCATAGAGAGTAGGATTTTTATTAAGGTTTGGTATGGTTCTTAAGCCTCCAAGTTTTCCTATGGGGGGGTCACAAGTATTACGGGAAGAGGACCTTAGGTTGTATTTTTAAGGGGGGGGAGG
>CBVK0100580686.1:0-11376 GCA_900067695.1 Picea abies | reverse complement strand
AGAGTGCACCTTCTCCAAGGGTAGTGCACAAGAGAAAGTACTAGAAAGACTGAAAAAAAGAGAAACATGTACAACTACAATTGTTGTTTCTCCTCCTCCAAACTTGCACATTGTTTATGGGTGACTAAGATTGTGTGAGTGAGTGAAAAAATGAGCCAAGATGTCCTATATTTATAGTGGTTATGTCACTTGTCTGGGCCGACTTGTCTTCCTAGAGGATAATATCTTAATATTATACATTATGTTGACCCGGCATGTCTTCTAGGGTTTTCACATATCTATTTAGTGTTTCTCTTGCTTCTGGAATATTCTATTATAGTCAAAGGTTACATATGGAGGTTAATACTTCCCACAACTACCATAATATCAACATGTCACACCCCGCAATAAAATATATGAACAGCCATAAAAAAAAAAATTAAACATTTTATATGATCAAAAATATTGGAGATAAACTTCCACTTCCCTGGTTGACTTTGGTTTTCAAGTGTTAACAAGATATGAAGATACATGGAATTGATACTTAAACCTTCTTAGTCATAAAAAAAAACTACACAATTTTTCGTCTCGACATCTTTTAGGTCTTATTTGGGCCATGTTCATTTTCTTCTTTAATCTAAGTATCAATGAAAGATATTTTGATCTTCTAACTTGGGGTTAATGATCTCTTTCTTATACATTAACTTTCTAGTACTATAATTCAAAGTGATACTAGAATACCTCTTATCCGTCATGTTAATTATCTTATGCATGGACATTAGCTACAAAATCATAGCCTTAAGTGCAATGGATGGAAACTCAATCTCTAAGAAGAGGGTTGGATAGGGTGCATTGCTTTTAATTTTGAGATATAAACTATAAAACACTTCTAGATTTGTTCAATTTTTCTCTAGGTTTCTCTAGAAATGTTTCAACCCCAATCTTCACAACCATATAAGATAACTAGAATCACAAATATGTGAAAGAAGACTTATTTTTCCCTAAAGCCGAAAATCTTTGCTTTACTCTTGCTCTCAAGACCAAAATAGGTTTCACATCTTCCATTAATCCTTTTCTCAACACTATAGTTCTAGTTGAGCTTGTGACGAAGGTTAATTCCAAGATATATGTATGAATTAACGTCCTTAGAGTTGTTATTGTCCTATTTAAAATTAAGGTAAGTAATTTTATTAGATTTAATGATCATAACCTTTGTCTTATCAAAATTCACTAACATACTATAGCTTGAACAAAAGTCTTTGAGAATTCTTAGTTTCTTCTCAAGATTAAATGGGATCCTATTGCATAAAGAATAAGGATGATTACTCTTCCGGTCAAAGTAGTCCCAACGTGGCCTACTTCTTCCAAACATGTCTCTAACTTGTCAATATAAATTCCAGAAAAGGTAGGAAACAAAGGAAAAATGTGTTTAACCCCTATATTACAATTAATTTATTTTAACAAATCCTCAATATTCTTAAACTTAACAATTATTTTCTCTTAGAACCTTACGGTTGCATCTCTCAATTCAAAAGGAATATTTAGATCTTCAATCTCTTCCATAGATTATTTCTAAGCACTATATCAAAATCCTTCACAAAATCAATAAAGCAACAAAGGAAAGTGATTTTGTATTCTCGCATTCCTCTACAATAATCCTAACAATGTTTACAATGATTAAGTGATTCACCTTTGAATGATTGCTTTTAAAACCAGCTTGGATTTTTTTCCTTATGACTTTATAACCATAAGCTAAACTTCTTTTCCAAAATAATTCTATACAAATTGGATAAAAAAAACTAATCATAATACTCCTATAATTTATTTAAAAAGCTATTTTTATCCATACGTTTATCATAACAATAGCTATAATACTTATATTATAAACATATTGTAATAATTTCAATTATTATATAAAAAATTAATAAATATATGATTAAGGTTTGATTTATATGTGAATACATATTTACTATGTTGAAATGTATAAGTATTCTCATTAATGTTATATTTTAATATTAATTTATTATCGTTATATTTGAGAACAAATATGGAATACTAAACAAAACATCTAGTATTAAATATGTTGAAACGTATAAGTACTCTCATTAATGTTTTATTTTAATATTAATTTATTATTGTTATATTTGAGAACAAATATGGAATACTAAACAAAACATCTAGTATTAAAGAGATTGAGATTGAATAATTATAAGGAAGGATTTAATCTCATTAAATCTAATTGAAGAAAGAAGTTGAAAACAGAAAAGGGAAGGGGAAATAATAATCAGAAGTAGCAAAGTAATTATTAAAGACAAGAATAAAAAAGATATTGACAAATAGTAGTGAAATTAGGTTTTAAGTTCCATGAAGTGTTTTAAGATAAGTTTATTTTCAAATAAATTGATATTAATATTTTTAATGTAAATTTGGAAATATGATGAATATTGTCCTCTTAATATGGATGGATTTAGTTTATAGTTACGATGAAATAAAATATATTACAGAGGGCTTGGAAGAATAGCATGTTTTATAATTCACTGTGAAATAAAAAATATTACACATGGCTTCGAGGAATAGCTTGTTTTAGGGCTTGGACGAATAGCTTTTTTTATAAGTCAATGTGAAATAAAAAATATTACACATAGCTTGGAGGAATAGTTTGTTTTATAAGGAATGACTTTACATGCTATTACAAGAAAGACAATTTTGACTAACACATTTGGTTAGAAGCTTTTTGATATCATTATTAAATTTATTTTTTCTAATTTTATGTTAATTTGTGTCTATAAATTTAATATTAAAAAAAAAATTTAAAAATGTTATTTAGATAAAAAAAATTATCATAATAATTTAAAACATCTTTTATAAAAATATAAAAAATAAAAATTAGATAAAAATATTTATTTTAATAGTTTAGAATATGATATCTTATTAATCAAGGGGGAAATTTTATTAATCAAACCATTCGAGTGTGTATTTATATTGTACAATTGGTCCCTTTATATAACTTTAGGTGACCATAACAACTATGTCATAATTAGATGTCCCTTTATATAACTTTAGGTGACCATAACAACTATGTCATAATTAGATACTTAGTTCAACCATATGCATAACTATCTCTGCAATATCCCCTTAAATCTTTCCATGAATCTCTCAACCAATCTTCGTCCCTAACATCTCTCTTTTATTCTCTTCTTTGATTCTTTTGTAGACTTCTATGCTTGGTCTACATTTAATTACAAATACATCATATTATTCATGATTCACAAGTAGGAGTTAATCATTCATACTCCCCCTTAATGAGTACTTTTGATCTTAATATGCAATGTTCAAATTTATTGAACTGGTCCCATATTCATCTTCACCTTCTATGCTATGTCTTCATTTTCTATATTATGTGATCTTTGGTCTTATTCATTCTTCATCCTCAATATTCTTCAATTTTCATCTTGTACCTACAAAATATAAAAATTGTCTTTGTTGAAGTCCATACAAAAGACTTACTATCCATAGGAATACATGGGTCACCATCCGTTGTATCCCTCGATTCTCTAGGAAACTTTTTTTCGTACACGATTAAGTAACCATTATTCAATCACAACATTTTTTCTCTCCCTGCATCATCATAAATCATCATCTTTAGTTTTCTTTGGCTTACACGTAACCACACTCTGGGTTTTTTTGGATTACCCTCAACCATTATATACTCAAGTGGTTTCATATTACCACAAACAACACATCAAGTGATTTATGTTTGATCATGAACCTTCCTCTGTCATGACAAGTGGTTTCAGATTATAACAAACCTTGCACTGCAAAGTAGTTTTTAGAGCACCACAAACTTTTCAAAATACAAATTATGGGGGTAAACTTACCATGTCACGGATTACATCAACATTGACTCAAGTACATACAATTTCCAACTGTCATTTCAGGGTTAATCTAGCTCTTATATAAACATTGAACCAAGACCATTTTCTTTCCATAATCAAAATCATTATTCGAGGACCATTAAACTTCTTAGGGATGTTATTCTTCATGGATTTCATGTTTTTTCATCTCAATTGTGAACACACTGTATTATTTTATTCTTACTTTGCTTAACTTCTTTCTTCATGTTTTTGTTGCGTCAAACTCTATTCTTTTTTTGTGCTTCTCTTTTGTTGCTTCATTCTTTTTTCTTCTTTTGCTTTCTTCACTACCATTGTCTTTTTGCTTCATTTGTTCATTCCCACGAGTCTATCTTCTTCAAATTTATTTAACCATCCTCTTGTTTCATGGAGTCTACATCTACTTCTCTTTTTTTCATCTTCTTTCATCTCACTTTGGCTACATCATCTTTGTCCAATTCTGACTCTTTTTGTCTTCCACTTTCCTTTATAACTACAATCTTCTTCATTTACCTACATAAAATTGTGTCTTGTAGGAAGGACATCTCCATCCAACAAGACACCTATGACCTTGGCTTGGAAAACTTAATTGATGCACCACTGTCATGATTTCTTTGACTCTCACTATGAATTTACAAAGACATCATTGCATAAGTAGTATCATTCAACCCACACCTAGACTTGACTTTGAATTTACTTTGGATATTTTCATCAACAAATTTCATCTCGACTTCAACATTTCAACATTTACTTTACCAATTACAGTGACCTTTTCTTTTAACCATTAAAAAAATACAACTTCTTCCACACAACATGAATGTAGTAACTACCGAATTGCTCAAACGAACATATCAAATATGATACTTGCCAATTCTTAGTTATTGGACTTACAATGACAATTGAAACACTCTAAGTATAACTTACAATGACAAATGACATTGTTTCTCTATTAATTGTAAAGGATCACAAAGGTACTCGATCATTGTTTATGTTTAGGTTGTCGATTCAATCTGGAAATTTGGACCACCCACTCTTTTAATTTGCACCATGCCAACATTGACTACACTTTCACCTGGCGCTTTTATAAAATACATACTAACCACCATGAATTGAGAACTTTGTCACCAAACAACATTTGCAAGCTCTCTAAAGCAGTCACTTCATGGATGCATATTTGATCAAATGAATGGTACCCATCAACTGATATCCACCATGGACCGTGCAATATCCGCAAATATACTACTTCGTCTTTGAATAAGAATGTGATCAGTATAGTATATTGTGTGGTTGTATGCCA
This sequence comes from Picea abies, assembly GCA_900067695.1. Classification (NCBI taxonomy): domain Eukaryota; kingdom Viridiplantae; phylum Streptophyta; class Pinopsida; order Pinales; family Pinaceae; genus Picea; species Picea abies. Next base: position 6,207 of record CBVK0100580686.1, on the reverse strand, counting down.
TAAATTGGTGAATGAGACCATAAAAGCAATCATGGGCCTCTGGTTTTGTCAGTAGTAGCAGTAGACCAAATAGCTCCATGTACAATTCCCATAGACATATAAACAATTTCAGATGTATTGGTCATCACTTCTCCTCGAAACTCCGCACATCTGTAGAAACCATTCACTGCATAATTATTGTTTGAGGAATTTGGCATAGGTTATTTGATATTTTTCTCTCTGAATACGACATTGTTTGGGGCACCTCTACTCATCTCTCATTTAGGAAGAAAACCATTCATGAAATTTGTTGCGAAATAGTGCAACAAATTTGGTTACAGAACTCAAACTTAATCTGCAACACCATGCTAGGCCACAATGCTAGCATGAGCAACCTTGGATTTTAAAATGTGATTTTCTGGTAAGGTTTGATCTTTTCTCTTAAAAAAATGTTATGTGAACTTTGCAACCAATTGAGTGGTATATTCGATCTTCAATTTGATTTTGTCTTTACCATACAAAAATCATATGAAATTGCAACAATGCATAGTTCACTATAAATTGCACACTTTCAAACAATTAAAAAAAGTACACTTGCAGAAATCGAAAAAAATACAAGCTTCCATATGGTGACCACCTTAATTCTGTTAACATTAGCACTGGGCACAACCCCCATTGGCATCCCAAATTTTGTCACCATGTTAACTTCCTCATTCGCATTGAGGTCAGTGGCACTGTCGACTTCTTCTCCCTCGCCATCGACAATGGAGGCACAATTTTACGGTGTCCGTGCAATTCTACCCACGAGATCAAACACCACAGTGGCATGTTGGTGCTCTTGTTGTCATTGTCGATCCTTTGGTGTTTCTTATCAGAATGATATTTTTTGGGTGTTTCTTATCAGAATTCCAACTTGGATTGTGACTTCAACTTGGACCTGGAGTGCCCCTGTTTTAGCTTCTCTATGACATCTTTGACCTCTAGTAATGTAATTGATGAATCAAAATTAGCAGGCTCACACACATTTATTTGGTGGCTCCTTCAATAAATTGTAGGCTCACACACATTGTAGAAACCAGAGACTTGTGGACCTACTATGGTTCTGATACCAAATGTTTGGCCAAATGCTTGGCTATAATATCCAACAACAAATATACAAACATATATGAAGCAAGGGACACTAGTATACACTCAAGAAACCACTGAGGGGGAATTATATTAATCAAACCATTACGGTGTTTATTTCTATTATACAATTGGTCCATTTATATAACTTTAGGTGACCATAATAGTTATGGCATAATTGGATAATCAATTCAACCATATGCCTAATTATTTCCACAATATACCCTTAAATCTTTCCATGAATCTCTTAACCAATTTTTATCCCTAACATCTCTCTTTTCTTCTCATCTTTGATTCTTCCATAGACTTCTATGCTTGGTCTACATTATTATGAATCCATCATATTATTCATGATTCACAAGTATAATTTAATCCTTCAAATAGAATAAAAAATCCGTTATGTTATATAATATTAAGGGATAAGGAACCCTTTAACATACAAAATGGGACAACATAAAGGTTTGTGATAAGAAAATGTCAGTAAATAATTGTTACAATTATTAGTAACCCGTTTTCATACCAATTGGGACAATGTGTCCACGTTACAAAATGTTTAATCTTTATAAACCATCCTTCCAAATATAAAAATTGTAACAATTAATTATAACGATCATCATTCATTACTCTAACTATTCTCATAGCTAAATATGCTTGCATGCCTCATTTCTTCATCAATTGTAGGGGATATTATACTTCCAATGTTATTTGCAATGTTTGTTGATTAGCTTGATTTTTCTCTACCACTTCATGTTCCATCTACAAACTTAGAAATAAAGTGAATGGGTGTATCTACATTTATCATATTATATATAGGATGGCATAAATTAATAAGCGTAACATAACATCAAATGCTTCATAAACAATACACATTCTTTCAAAGTCATGCTTCAAGCAATGTTTCAACATATTTTCTAATGGCTCCACTCCATATTTTCTTTCGTGTGAGTTTTATATGTCATGAAAAAGTATAGATATAATTAAAAGTTTATTTTTTTCCCAATATTTATTAATTATGGGATGTAAAGAAACATAGCTACTTACAAATCATTCAATTAAGCCTAGATACTCCAACATATACTCAGAACCAATATGTAATCCAATATTAATCACATATTTGGATGAATATTGTTTATACATAATCACCAGGTAGAAATCATCTATGGACGATTGTAAAATAATTTTAAAAATACAAAAAATACGAAATTTTAAGCAAAATCCAAGTACTACTAACAAATTTTGTAATTAACCATTTATTTCCTTATCGACCGGTCTTATGTGTTGATACACATTGTTGTTGGGGTAGGGAGGAGTGCCCAAAGTTGATAAAAGTAAAAGTGGCAATGGAGTGTGAAGGAACGCACACACATAGTAACGTGTGTGTATTCCTAGAAATATGCACATGTTCTTAATCGTATAGCCTCGGTACTCATCGAACCACCACACAGACTTGCCAACTCATATTATTTAGGAACAAGCATGTGTTCCTAAGAAACACATGTACAATAATGTGCACATGTTCTTCAGAAAAAAGTTGAAATGAAAATAATGTGCACACTTTAGGAACGTGTGCGCGTTCCTAAAGTATGTGTGTATTATTAGTAATGGGAACACATGTGTTTTCATATTAACACAAAATCTCTCTCTCTCTCTCTCTCTCTCTCTCTCTCTCTCTTTGCCCTAGGAAAAGGTTTGACTTTCATACTTAGATAATTGCATCTTGCATTTGCCGCTAAACATCATAGGCTAGATTCCCCCTAACCTTTTAACTAAATAAAACCAACTCCTAGAACATTTAATTGTAAATTTCATCTAGTAACTAGGGTCTACCCCCTTGGCTTCCCTAGGAGTTAACCTACATGGAAGAGGTTCAAGTCAAAGTGACAATGTGGACTTTGAATCTAGGCATTGTGCCTTCGAGGACACACTAAGTGAGTAGGACTTAGCTCACGTTTGCAAGTGTGTATAAGGATGACAACATGTGATATTTGGAGATTGTTTCTTGGAGGAACACCTTGGTGTAATAGCTCGTTGGAACCGAGACAAAACTATCTACATGATAGGATGATAAGAAGTGACTTTTAGTGGCCGAAGAAGTTATAAGGGCGAATTAATCACTTTTTGGAGGAAAAAGGGTCATTAAATTAATAAAGTGATTTTATGAAGAAATATTAAAGATAAATTAAAAGTCACTTGAATGGACAAAGGTGAAAGGGAGTATAAAAGAGAGATAGGGACTTCTATTCTCTCATTATGTTATTGATCATTTTCACTTGTATCTTTGAGCTCTGGCAACTTGAACGTTTTGAGGGTTTTGAGTGAACAAACCCTAGAAATAATCAAGGAGGTGAAAAATCCCTCTATTATTGATCTATGTTTGGTCAAGGTGGTGAAATATTACACCCTCACCATTCTATTTTCATTTCAGATTCATTTCTTGCATTGGTGGTAAAGGAGGGTGTAGCTACTAGAGGATTCTACAAAAAGGGTGCATTGTTCCACCAAGAGGAGTTTGATTTGGTCTTTGGGAATGAAAACTTGAAGAGATATGAGTTGGTTCATGTTTGGCTCACTTGGAGAGACTTCTCTTGACACCCTTGGGGGTTTCTTGCATCCATATTATTTATTCTCAGAGCTGAGGAGAATTTATTGGAGGGTGCAATGGGGGTTTGTGATCTAGTGATTTGTGGTCAGATTTGTTATCTACAGCCAAGGGAACTTCTCATATAATTTATCCATCATCATATCGACAGGTTTGCAAGCATTTCATAAATATTTTACATCGTATTCATTGTGCATATTTCAACAGGTTGTAAACAACAAGAATGGCACATTTTTCTGTATGGAAATTATGGATCTTGCATGATATAACATCTCTTTTGGGAAGCCATCAATAGGGGATCGAAAAGGAGGATCATTGTCACTATTTCCTTGTCTTTTGGAGCCATTATAGGCTAATAAAGTGGTTGTTGTATTACTTATTTCATATCTAGAAATTATTGTATTTTGGACAGCCAAATACATGTTAAATAAAGCAAGGATTCAAGGAACTATCTTATGGTTTTTAATAGTTATTATTTTCCGATTTATCTGGTTATCATTGCATGTGTTTTCCTTATGTATTACATGAGAAATATGGGCCAAAACACATCAGAAAATACATTGTAATGAAAGATACAACCATGCATGAAAATTGTTTGACATAATGCCTCAATGAGAAAAAACTCCATATACATAAAAACAAGCAAATAATCATAACAATTCAGGGGTTCTAAGGAGGTTGGAAATCATCAGATTAACCCTCTAAACACTTCAGTAATTCACCTTGAGAGTTTGGACAACAAGAGAGTTTATTTTTCGAAAACTTTGAGCAAACACACAAAGTGTTTGACGAAAGTTCTCAACCATTTAGATCTGGTTTTTATATCAGATTTGGTTGGGGGTATTACAATGGTATCATAGAAAAGATTCATCCCGGTCTAAGGGGTCTTGATTAAGGAGAAAAATTTTATATTGAAAATTGTGCAGGATACTTAGCATTACACTCATTTTCAGTGGCTTAGGATAAATGGCTATGGCAGAGGAGATTCTATATTGTGAAGAGAAATATCAAGATCTTAGTGTGACATTCAACGATTAGGTAACATTCAAAGAGTTTGTAGCCATCATACATACTAAGTGGAATAAATATGATATTGCAGCATGGGTCAAGAATATTGAAATATACAATTTTTGGAGAAGAGCAATCAAGAAGGTGGACACACCACCACATGTTAGTGGGTTGACAGGGGAACATATTGACCCAATGCCCATCCAGGATGAGGATGTATGCGTTGAGGATGATAGGGTAGTAGCATGGGACACACCATTAGAAGGAAGCGGCATTATCAAATATGATGGTCAGGAGGATAGTACAGCATATCATGAGGATGGGGTAGCATCTACACCTTGTGATGAGGTTTAGGATGATTTGGGTGTGAATGTGTGAGATGAGGATGATAAGATAGTAGGATTGCATATACCATCAGAGGGTCATGACATGAGCACATATGGTAAACAGGAGGATAGCACTCAAGATCATAAGGAGGAGGTAACATCTTTGCATTGTGATGGGATTCGGGATGACTTGGGTGTTGATACACCTAAGGATGATGGAGCATGGACATAGGGAGATTCATCTATGGAACAAGGACCCACATTACAGGAGGGGGATATGGGTGATGAAAAGAGTGGCAAAATGGATCTTCATCAAAGTAGCATAGAAAATATTGGGGAGTACGTTGATGAGGATCCCATAATTGACCTTAGCAGCAAGAGTTATGAGGTAGCACTTCGGCATGATAGAGGTGTTGATTTCCAAGAGTCATAGAACTTGGAAGGATAGTTGAATATTAGAGATGATATGATCATGGTGTCCATGAGGAAACTTGATGATACACACACATTGGTGACAGGATATTTTTGGAGAGACACGGTGATACATGATAGTTTGGGTGGAGAGTTTTCCATTGAGGACTTTCAGACACTTACAGAGAGGGTGACGGAGATGAAGATAAACTACCAGCATCTCCTTATGGATATAGATTACCTTATGGAAATTGGTGATATGTACCATGGGGCATTGGAGGAGAAGGAAAATGAGTTGGATCGACTCACTCACGATTAGGTGAGCGCACAGGAATTCTTGAAGAGCACCCAGATAGCCCCTCGAGAATCATAGTCTAGAGTAGAGCATCTCATTGAGGAGTCTAGTCAATTATCCACTACATCCATCTCAGTAGAGAGTCTGTCATGTGCTTCAGCTATATCACTAGAGGATGTTGGTGACATGGAGGCTTTGATGGAGGAGAGTGAGGGGTGCCCAGGATTGGAGATGATTATGGAGAGACGTGACCCAGAGACATTTGAGGGTGTTCATGTGTCATTGGATCTACCATTCTTGGAGAGATCTGAGGTTTTAGAAAGTATACCTTTTGGATCAGCCAAAAGGGAATTATATGAATCCAAGGATTGTGGGGACATGTATATTACAAATGAGGACATATCCATTTGGGATCCAGGTTCAACTGACATTAGTATAGCTTTTTATACAGTGACACATAAAGG
>CBVK0100580684.1:0-15457 GCA_900067695.1 Picea abies | reverse complement strand
GGGTGTGAGAGTGTGAGGCATGGAAAGGAAAGGTCTAGGTCTAGGTCTAGTTCATGGTATAAGTCAAGGTCTAAGTCTAGATATAGGTCTAGGTATTTCCATGCCTTTCCATGTATAGGTCTTTCCATGTCTAGGTATTACCATGTCTAATTCAAGTCCATGTCTTTCCTTTCCATGCCATGCCTTGTAATGTACCAAAGTTACTAGGGTGTGAGAGGGAGAGAGGGAGAGAGAGGAAGACAAAGAGGGGAGGTAGAGAGAGTGTGTGTGTGAGGGAGAGAGAGGAAGGCATAAAGGGGGGTTAGATAGAGAGAGTGTGTAAGAGTGTGGGAGGGAGAGAGAGGAAGGCATATATGGGTGGTAGAAAGATAGTGTGTGAGAGTGTGAGAGGAAGAGAGAGGAATACGGAGGGGGGTAGAGAGAGGGGTAGAGGTAGGAGAGAGAGAGGAGAGATAGTGGGATGGAGGGGGAGAGAGAAAGAGGGAGGAGGGGGGTAGAGAGAGAGTGTGAGAGGTTGAGAGAGCAAGAAAAAGAGGAGGGGTAGAGAGAGATTGTAAGAAGGAGGGAGAGAGAGAGAGGGAGAGGAAGGGGGGGAGAAGGGGAGAGGAGAGAGAGAGAGACTAACACTGAGGAGAAAGATAAAGGGTGGGAGAGAGGTGGAAGAGAGAGGGGGGATAATAAAGGAGGGAGGGACAAACAGGTGGAGAGAGAGAGAGAGAGAGGCATGAAAAGGCAAGGTCTAGGTCTAAGTATTTCCATGTCTTGCGATGTTTAGGTGCTACCATTTATTGGAGTGTGAGAGGAAGAGAAAGGGAAACAAAGAGGTGGGGTAGAGAGAGAGAGAGAATAGGAGCGTGTGCACGTTCGTCAAATGCGTGTGCATTCCTATAGAAACTTTAGCATACGTGTATGATGGCTTGGTTGCCTCAGATTTAGGTTCAGGATAAAAAACCTAGTGGTTCGGTCTACAAATAGATAAAAACCTCCATTTTTGTGAATACCTCTCTATATCTTTTTTTTTACCATTATTTTTCTAGAGGATACATAAATTAGTTGTTGTTGAAACTACAAACATAGATAGAGTCAACTATGCTGATTCCAAATGTATAGTTTTTTTTTTTTTTTTAATTAATATTGTTTACTATTTTTAATCTATTTTTGTCTTGACATATATCAAAATCATAAAATACATACCTTTTCTATTTATGCTATGACTTTTTTTCAACTTAACCATTTTTCAAATGGGTTATATGTCGCACTAGAAGAGATTTACATCTACAATCTAAAAAGAATGTTTTTTTTTTTATAATGTTAAAACCCGTGTAGCAAGCACTAAAAAAAGGCGTTATAATTTCAAGGATACATTGATTTTCATAATTTAAAAAAATATATAAAATTAATATTATAATTTTTGAAAAGATACATCACAATAGAACAATGGGTTCTTTACAATTATACAAATTTTTGGAAGGAAATTCCATCATTAAGGTACTCAACACCTACACTAACAGAGACATACACCTTATATTTTTTCTAGAAAAATAACATGCCACTATTAGAAAAACTCAAATTTGACATAGTTATTCACAATTTCTATAGACAAAAGTGTATATTCAGAATGTTAATTCAATTTCTTGCATTTCATCTTTTTACACCATATTCAAATTCATTGTAAAATTATCTTCAATAATCCCTCCAAGTTAACAGATTGTTGGTTTCCCATGTCTACATTGCCACTAATACATCATGAGAGCCCATCATTAGCTTGCACTCACCCATAGTTCTTCCCACAATTCAATTATTCTTATATCTTTGACTATCTTCTTGTACACTTTACAGTATTCTTTACATCAAAATAACTATTGAGATCAACAAAGGGCCATAATAAAAAAATTACTCAAAGCCCCCAAAAATAAATATGATTGTGAAAGGGTAAACAAATTTGACCTCTACTACTAGGGTTTGCGAAAACAGAAAAATAAAAGGAAGCAACAACAAAGCTACGGTTTGCAACATTCTAGGTGAGTCCTAAATCCTTTTGTTTTGTAGAAATGAACTATAAATCTGAATACAAATAAATATTTCATTAGTGCATGGGGATGAATTCCATGGAGTGGCATACTCCTCGGATATTGATCTTTGATTGGAATATCACCTTGGCAAGATCGGTGAGCAAGATAGACATGGGACTATTCTTAGGTTCCCTTATCAGTTTTTTTTCATACCCTTGGGATTGACCAATGCACCTACCACTTACCATATTTTCTTACAGTTACAAAGATTTATGTTTTTGTTCTTTGATTATCTCAGTATATACATCAGGACATGGGGGATCCCTTGAGACAATTGAGTGAGACAGGAGGCATTATAGACACGATAGGGGTTTTTATTTAGGGTATGTTGTCAGTGCACAAGATGACAGGGACATATTGAGGGATGACATGATTTGAAGTGACACATATTTATCCCCTGAGGCCCAACATATGACATGATGCATGATGCACCTCCGGTAGAATTTTCTAGGGAATTGTATCAGCATGAGATACCACATTGGCCAGAGATGTTTTATAGGACGGTGTCTAGACTCCAGGCATGGTTAGAGTATATTATCAGTTGTAGGGATAGCATATTTATATGTGTGGTTTGGCATGCGCGTGACATATTTTAATGCATGGAGTTGATTCCTAGTATATGGTTTCCATCGGTTGAATGCATGCAAGGATTAGAGATCAGGTTCGGTTGGGTTCCAATATTTATCACTATAGAAAAACAATAGTCAATGAGCCTTGGGAGTGATGGATTTCCAATGCTTTGGTGGGATCCGAGAATTCATCTAAGTGATCGATTGCTTCAAATGGTGATGATGATTGATAGATTTGTGACCGTGATTGTTCTACTCTATGTTTTGTTTGTCGATAGTGGGGAGGTTGAGACTTACTTTATATGGCAGGATAGACTTCCTTTCCTGATACCCAAGATCCAAGATGGAAGTGGATTTGCATACTTAGGCTTCATTGACACACCTTTACAGAGGACGATTCAGGATAGTGGTTTTAGTCTATTATGGGATTATCATTTTGGGCTCCCATAGAGGAGGATTCTGACTGAGCACATTGGTCTGATATTGATTATCATAGTGGTGCAACGACAGCATGGTGGTTCCCTTCTAGGATTAGTTTGGGACCCTGGGATTACATTATTTGACGGTTTAGTTATTGTTAGAGATGAGAGAGTCGATTCTGATTTTTAGGAGTTTACTCTTGGGATCTCAATGGTTAACAGTTGGGCAGCTCGGAGAGTCAACCATTGCTTTCAGGAGCTTATACATATGGAGCATTGGATTGGTGTCTTAGGTGGGACATTCTATGAGGGTTGGATCAAGAATTTATAGTATCTATTTTCTCTAGTGATTGGTGGTCTTCATGAGGCCTCTTGTGTGAGTACATTGTAGGACAATATAGTGGATGATAGGTGATCCACATCTTTCATATTGGTTTGGGACTTGAGAATCACTCTCAGTTTTAGTTTGGTACAGCTTGTTGATCAGAGGGTTGTGATGGCATTACTTGAGGACAAGCAATCTTTGGGAAGGAAGGATTGTAATGTTCCATTTTTTTTATTCCCCCACCTTTCAGTGAGAGGATACTTTATGAGTTTATGTCAGCCTGACCATAGGAGTAAAATGAGGATAACAATGAGATAATAAATTTTTGAGGAGTGATATGGGGCTCAGGCTATCCCATTCACCATATTTCATCATTATGATCATTTATGGACGATTCAATTTTGGTTATGTGGCATTCCAACGATTTTCATAATTTTGGGTTATTATTGAGCATGTTTTAATTAATTACACTAAAGGTGCTATTTGGAGCTTGTTTCTTGGAGGAAAAACTTAGTGTAATAGCTCATTGAAACCGGGAAAAAAATATCTACATGATAAGATGATAAAAAGTGACTTTCAATGGCCGGAGAAGTTATAAGGGAGAATTAATCACTTTTTGGAGTAAAAAATGTCATTAAATTAATAAAGTGATTTTATGAAGAAAGATTAAAGATTAATTAAAAGTCACTTGAATGGAAAAAGGTGAAAGGGGGTATAAAAGAGAGGTAGGGGCTTCTATTCTATCATTATAGTATTGATCACTTTCACTTGTATCTTTGAGCTCTTGCATATTGAACGTTTTGTGGGGTTTGAGTGAACAAACCCTAGAGATCAGGAAGGAGGTGAAATATTCCTATGTTCCTGATCCAAGATTGGTCAAGGTGGTGAAATATTCCACCCTCACCATTCTATTTATGTTTCATATTTGTTTCTTTCATTGGTGGTAAAGGAGGGTGTAACTGCTAGAGGATTCTATAGAGAGGGAACATTGTTCCACCAAGAGGAGTTTGATTTGGTCTCTAGGAATGAGATCTTGAAGAGATCTGAGTTGTTCCATGTTTTCCTCACTCGGAGTGACTTCTCTTGACACCCTTGGGGGTTTCCATCATCTATATTATTTATTCTCAAAGATGGGGCGAATTCACTAACAGAGGGCGCACTAGGGGTTTGAGATCCAGTTATTTGTGGTTATATTTGTTATCTACAGCCAGGGGAACTTCTCATATAAGTTATCCATCATAATATCTATATGTTTGCATCCATTTCATGAATATTTTACATCAAATTCATTGTGCATATTTCAACAGGGCTTAAGCAACAAGGAGGGCACATTTTTCGACATGGGAATTATGGATCTTGCATGATACAACATCTCTTTTTGGAAGCCATCGTTAAGGGATCAAAAGGGAGGATCATTGACACTATTTCCTTTCCTTTTGGATCCATTATAGGCCAATAAAGTGTTTGTTGTATTACTTATTTCATATTTGGAAATTACTCTATGTTAGACAATCAAATACATATTAAATAAAGCAAGGATTCAAGGTACCATCTTATGGTTTTTAATAGATATTATTTTCTAATTTATTTTCTTATCATTGCATGTGTTTTCCCTATGTATTACTTGATAAATATTGGTTGAAACACATCAGAAAATACACTTAATGAAAGCTACAGCCATGCATGCAAATTGTTTGACATAATGCCTCAATGAGAAAAAATGCCATATACATAATAGAAAGAAAATAATCATAACATCAGACCAGGGATAATTTAAGGATGGAAATTTATATTAAAATGTAGAAACATGGGCTAATATTACTAGTCCTTAATATGAAAAATGTAAAATGTTTGGGATGGAAATTTATATTAAAATGTAGAAACATGGGCTAATCTTACTAGTCCCTAATATGCAAAATGTAAAATGTTTGGCGATAGTTTTGTAAAAATATTCAAATTTCTAAGGATTTATATACTTTCTATAAAATTTTGGCGATATTTAAGGAAAAATAATTTTATTCTACTAAATTTGGGCAAATCGTTTTTAGAAAAAATGGAAATTAGTGAATCGTTTTTTGGGAAAAACCATGGAAAATTAGCCCATTTGCGAAATTTAGCCCCTAAAATCATCTATGCATCAGACACTTCAGGGGTTCTAAGGAGTTTGGAACTCATCCCATTGACCCTATAAACACTTCAGTAATCCACCTTGAGATTTGGTATAGAAAGATATTTTATTTGTCGAAGACTTTGAGAAAACACGCAAAGTGTTTGGCAAAAGTTCTCAACCAGTTAGATCTATTTTTTATATCAGATTTGGTTGGGGATATTACTGTGTGTGTGTGTGTGTGTGTGTGTGTGTGTGTGTGTGTGTGTGTGTGTGTGTGTGTGTGTGTGTGTGTGTGTGTGTGTGTGTGTGTGTATATGAAGATTATGTTTTCATAAAAATAAGACTACTGGAAGATGAAGTGGGTCTACAAATCCCTAGCCGTAGGCATCTAAATGTAGGTTCAGTTGTCAGTTGGGGGAATCTGTCTCTCCCCTACAATAGTTAGTCCTGTAGTGGTTTCTTTGGATGGTCTTTGGTGTATAACATGATTTTTCCTGCTCAGGTGGACAAGGAAGAGGATTTGGATTAGTCTTTGGATTTGATGGAAGGGCAGTTGACTTGGTCGATGTTAATTGTCCACCCATCCGAGAACATCCCAGGCTCGAGGCCCACAACAACAAGCTTGGTCGATGAAAGGGCCTCAATATTTTCCTTCAGTACCCTATCTGACGCTAGTAACCCACCATCCAGCAAGGACTTCACCTCACCCTCTTCATTGTCGGCGCCAAGATTGGGGTTTGGCTTGGACTATGGGGTTGCATCTCCGATACCAAATTTTTCAATCTTTCCATGGAGTCTCTTAGAATCTTTTCCACAGGTCTCATGTCCTACAAAATGGGGTCAAGTTTCCTTGAGTGAGCCCTCGGAGTTAGGAGAATGTTTTCTCCTCACAAAATCTGACATCCCTGCACTTTAATTGCTTCCCGGTCTCAGTGATTGCAGCCTCAACTGGGTAGAAACCCCTCATCTATGTTGGGAACCCCAAGATAGTGCCACAACGATTGATCCAACTTGGCTAACATCATTTTTTGTCTCTAGTAAGGTTTTCCCCTCAATCCCTTCTACTTTTTTAGACTCCCTCATAATCTCTTCGCTCCAACAAGAAATTCGTGAAGAGTTGGAGACGGCAAAAAACCCTCTCGCTTCAAGTCAGGAAAATAGATCTCCTCCTCCCATTTGACCAACAAATAATGCGACAGAGGAAAAATAAGTGCATAAATTTGTTAGGGCATGTAGTAAAACTGGTTTTAGGGGAAAATGTTATAATTCCATAGGTCTTGGATATGGAAAATATGGGCATGGTAGGCAGATCAAGTGGCCATAATTTTTGAGTTAAAACCCTCAGGGATTGGGTCAGTAGTTCCTGGTCAATTCCTTTGGCCCAACTTCCTTTGGTGCAAACCCTAGATAAAGGGTGGTTTCTTAAAAAATTCAAGAAAGTTGAGGATGCCAATTGGGTTCTAAAAAACCCCTAGTGTATTGACTCCTCCCCATTACTTCTTAAAAAATGGACACCTCTTTTTTATGCTAGCAGATAAAAAGTGGATGTACTCCCAATATGGGTTCATTTTTCAAGATTACTTGTTGATATCTAGACCAAGGAGAGCTTCAGGTTTTTAGGAAATTCGCTAGGGACCTTTATGGATGCCTACATGACATTTCTTTCTTCAAAAAAAATATCAGTAGTTTGAATCCTTGTCTCCATGAACATGAAAGGGGGATTGGTTGAAGAACTTGAGCTGACCTGGGGGGACAAAAAATTCGTGCAAAAGTTGGACTACAAGGGCATCCCTTTACATTGTTATCAGGTTCATAAGCATGGCCATATTTTCATTGATTGCAAGCTACATTTGCAGGGCAATGGAGGAGCTCCCAGGTCACCGACACAGAAGAAGAGGGTGGCATCTCAGGTAGAGGTGGATTCTCTACCCCCCTCAGGAAAGCAGGGCAGAGTGGGGATTAAAACATGGGTTTTTTTGGAATATGCGATCTGTGAAGGAAGAAATGCTCAGAAAAATGTTTCTTCTACATATTTTGGATCATCCTCGAGCTTTGATACAAGTCATTCAGATCAAGTTGCTTTGATGGTCCAAGCCATCTAGCAGGGGATCTCTACACTCCTTGGTATGTCTCCTTCTCATTCCCCATCTTTCATTTTTTTTTTTACAATCTTTTTCATTTCTGGGTATAAATTGGTCAGGGGCTTTGAAAAACCTCCCCCTTTCCTTCGAAAATCTATCCCTATTATCCTTCTTTCTGCCTAGTACCCCTATTGCCTCATGTTCCATGGCCTCTGGATCATCTATCGGTCATTTAACTTCTGGGATCCCTAACCATGAGTCCTCCAAGTACTCAAAGGAAAAAGTGGTTGCCCACCAATTAAGAAACAAACCCATTCCAGTTGTAGGATATTTGAGTAGGAATTTGGAGGGACTGGGTTTGAACCGAGCATGCTCTTCAGGTGGAAAGGTTTGGGGGAGAAAATATTTTCTATCCAAAGTACAAACCAGAGCTACAATGGATATGGCAGCAGGTAGACAATTATCCATTTTTTGGGCACTTAGGGATTCACAATCCCCAGAAGGGGTTTCAAAATGAAACTTCTCTCTTTCAACTGCCGGGGTGTGGTGATCCCCTCAAAACAATTACTCCTCCATAGGTTTGTGGAGTTGACCCAGCCAGATCTCATTCTTCTTCAGGAAACTGTGGAAGAAGTAGCCTCAGTCATCCATTTCCTAGAGGATTTTCTCAAAAAATGGAAGTTTATTGGTGTTGATGCAAGGAGATGCTCGGGGGGCTAGCCATAGGATGGAACTCTAGAACAATCAAGCTTCTAAACTCCTGGGGTTTTGATTCAAGCCTAGGAATAAACACCTGTCTAGAAGACCTAGGAATGAACTTGACGATCTTAAATGTATATGGACCTTATCAAGAGTGTGTCCCTTTCTGGGAATGCCTTCTCAACGAGTATTTTGTGAGCAACGATGAACTCATCTTAGGGGGAAAGATCAATTTTTCCTTGGGTGTGGATGAATATTGAGGTCTCGGGGCTCACTCCAATTCCCTATCAGACTTCTTCAACCACATGTTGGGAGAAAAGGGACTGATCGATATTGCACCAATAAAACTCTGCCCTGCCTAGAGAAATAAGAGAGTAGGGGAGGAAAATATTTCAAAAATAATATATCATTTTCTAATCTCGAAGAAGTTATTGGAGACATCGTTATAGTTCATACAATGGGTAGGAAGTGGAGGTGATTCTGACCACTTCCTGATTTTTTTGGAAGTTGTCGGAAGAACCAAAAAATTGGCCAACCCTTTTAAATTCAATCCGGCTTGGTTAAAGCAGGAGGCGTTTATATCTATTCTCAAAGAAAATTGGGTTTCCCTCTATCCAAGTTCAGAAGATCGAGCTACAATTCAATTTGCAACAAATCTTAAAAGACTAAAAAAGACAACTGTGGACTAGGAACGTACGAAAATGAATAAGGACGAACATGACCTAATTGATGTTGAAGCATCCCTCCATACTATTTATGATTCGAAGGGTGGAGGTTATTCTTCCCTTGAAATAAAAGAGGCATTCTTGGCTTTGGAAAAGAAGTGAAGATAGCTATTGGAAGAAAAGGAGAAATTATGGTGATTAAAAAGTTGCGCTCTATGGTTACAGAGTGGGGATGAGAATATTAAATTTTTCCAAGCCTATGAAAAAGGAAAGAATATGGTGAATAACATATGGAGCCTCAATGATTCCTTGGGAAGGCCCATCTCCTCCTTTGAAGGTATGGCTCAGTTGGGGAAAAGGCACTTTTAGAATCTATTTAAAGCTGATGAGCGAGTTTCGATAGATTCCATAGTGTGCTTGGCCCTTTTGTTCCAAACTTTGTCAATGAAGAAGATAACAAGGCACTCATGGTCGAGGTATTTGAGGATGATCTCAAAGAGGTCCTTCATAGCTTCCATAAAGATAAAATCCATCGGCCAAACGGATGGACCATTGATTTCTTCTTAGGTATATATGATATTATTGGCACTGACATCCTAAAAGTGGTGGAGTCTCACATAAATGGTCATATACATGTGCCATTAAATGCCACCACTATAGCCCTTATTCCCAAGATAGATGCCCCCCATTCTTTAGAGGACTTCAAACCATTTTTTATCTGCAACTTTATCAGTAGAAGGATAAAGGGTATCCTCTCAAGCACAATGTCTCATGAGCAATTTGGCTTTTTGGAAAGTAGGCAGATGCATGAAGAAATTGGTGTGGCTCAGGACGCACTGCACTACCTAAAAACCTGAAAAGAAAAAAAGAGTTGTGATAAAGATCGACCTTTCAAAACCATATGACAAAGTAAGTTAGCTCTACATTAGGATCCTCCTAACTCATTTGGGTTTTGAGCTCCCCTTTATAAATTGGATCACGAGCTGCATATTGATGGTTTCTTTTGTAGTTCTTATCAACAGGGATACTTCTCCCTTCTTCCATGTTGAGCATGGATTAAGCCAAGGTTGTACCTTGTCACCTCTCCTATTTCTCTTGGTAGAGGAAGGCCTTAGTAGGGCCATTGGAGAAGAAAAATACAGAGGTGAGTTGTAGGGTATATAAATCTCTACAACCTTAAAGATAACCCACCTCCCTTTTGTGGACGTCTACAACCTTAAAGATAACCCACCTCCCTTTTGTGGACGATGTTCTGATTTTCTGCAAAAAACAAAGGGGGGATGCGGATAAATTAAGCTTTATCCTGGATGTTTTTGGAAAAGTGGCAAGGATGAAAATAAATGAACAAAAATCCACTCTCTATGTCCATTATATGGAAGAAGTAGAGTTTAGATGCTATCAGTCCCACTTCCCATATGATCATAAGGATTTTGATGAAGGCCTAAAGTACTCGGGCTTTCACCTAAAACCAAATAGCTATAAGAAAGAGGACTGGAATTGAATAATTGCAAAACTAGAAAAGAGACTAATATCTTATATCTTTTGATGGATCTCTAGAGTGGGAAGATTGATCTGTTGTGTGGATCCCCAAAGGCATCCTGGAAAAAGTAAGGTGTCTCTGCTTCAAATTTTTATGGGTTGGCACAAAGGATCATTTTTTCATGCCATGGGTAAAATGGGAAACTTTGGTCATGCCTAAAATGTTGGAAGGTTGGCAATTAAAAAAAAAATTCTTGTTCTCAAAGGCCCTAGCAGCAAAATCTAGTTGGAGATTGATTATCACTGATAGTCTATGGACAAAAGTGGTCTCTCATAAATATTTCCACTCGGATTCAATGGAGGAATGGATTAGATGTCCTTCAAATGAGACCTCAAACTGCTCAATAATTTGGAAATCATTTATGAAATCCTTCCATGTGGTAGGGGAGGGTTTGTCTTGGAGAGTTGGAAAAGGTAAAAAATTTAGAATTTGTTCTTACCCCTAGCCCGACAGTGGTTTGAACCACATTCTCCCCCAAGCCCTGATCGAACAGCTACATGGGTTTCTATTACTTAAATCAAATAACTGAATTGGATCAAACAACAATTTAGATTCAAGAATGGAAGGGCGTTGAGAAGATTGGGATGGGAGAGGAATTTTTTGTACAATGGTCAGACTATATTAGATCCATCAAAATAGGCCATATCTGAATTACGACAAGGGAGGATGAATTGTTATGGAAACATGCCCCTCATGGAGTCTACACTCTGAAAGTAGGATACTTTGAAATCAACATAGAACTCCTATAACAGGAACCTTCTTGGTGGTGGAAAAGCTTGTGGAAGGTGAAATTCCCATTAAAAGATCACATATTTATGTGGTCTCTGATAATAATAAAAAAATCCCAACCTGGGAAAGAATGAAATATATAAATATGGAAGGTCTTTGGTGGTGCTCATTATGAAAGGATTATGAGGAATCTATTTCTCACCTCATTATTCAATTCCCTTTTGTAAACCAAATATGGAAAAAAAAATCAAATTCCCTGGGCCAAGTTTGTATTTGGCATGGTCAGAAAATTGAAGAGGCCTGGCGCATATGGGCCACAAACCCAACAGTTGGAGAGGAATTTTGGATAAGTTTCATGATATGCACCAAAAGGAGGTCAAAGGGGTAAAAGGATGTGTGATGGAGTGGATGCAAATGACACATGGCAGAGCAGTGCGCAAAACTTAGGTGGAAAATGGTTATAAACTACAAGGCTTGGGGATATTTTGTCCACTTTTGTAATGGGTTTTGGGGGACACTTTTCTCACTGTTTGTAACAGGTTTTGGGGGACACTTTTTCCACTGTTTGTAATGGGATTAACCCTATTAGTATGTATAAATAAGTATGAAAGGAGATAGGGGGAGGGAGGTGAGAGTCAGAATGTGATATTGTACGTAAGTTATGATTGTTTTTTGGGTAAGGGAGTCGACCAAGGGAAGAGATCTATAGTATGGCTAAGGAGTAAACTCGGACTGCAACAAAACGATAAGGCACGGTTGGGATGATATCATGCTTGCATATTTTGTAGCACAGTGTGCAGTTGTAAGAAGCCATGAATGAATAAAATAAGAAGCCAGTCGTTGTGGATGTATCCCAAGTTGGGTGAACCATGTAAATCTGTGTTATGGTGTTTATATTGTTTCCTGGTTTATGCTGAATGGATGGATCATATATGATGTTGTAATTTTTCATATAGATTATAATTTATGACATGATAACTGTTAACTATGAACAATGCACATGTAAGTAAAGGGTCTGATTGATCCCTCCTTACCCTTAGCACTGAAGAACCTTCGTTCCTATAGCCCCTATAGATGCCTCAAGTGAGACTTCACTTTCTCTACAGGTGATGCTGAAAGGGTCAATGTCTAAGGGATTTTTTGGTATTTGATTGATTAACCTTGGTTCTGCCCCCTACGCGCCAACAAATGGTTCCATTTCTAGGACTTGGAACTATAATTGAGGGGAATTTCTTGGAGGCCAAATAGAGAATAAATTGAAGAATGTCTGGAGAGAAATCAATGAAGTTTTTCCATAGAACAAAATAGAAACCCTAAGTTGAGCGATGAACAGTGGTTACAGAGGTATGTATTCACAGATCTGCATGAAATTTTCTTTGGTGAATTTTTTATTATTTTGACTAAATGGTTAAGAAGGTTAGTGGAGAATGTTAGGAGATATAGAGATGAAGCCCTAAGAAGTTGGACTCATGAACTGATCCGACAACTTAATATAGTAAGTAGTAAGGTTTCTCGTGCAGTAGATTTCTGGTTGAACAGTATACTAGGGGGGTATATTATAGAATTTGCAGTAGATTGTACATGGTCTTACAACATCGTGGAGAGGGAATGTTTCAAAGGTCTGCGCGGAAGATATTTGAATGCATTATCTACTTGAATAAAGATGATACTATGTGAAAAAAATGTCATGACGATGGAATCTGATAACTAAGAACCTTTGCGCACATAGGGGAATTGGGGGATGATCGGAGGAAGGTTTGAGAGTGAGAAGGTTGAGTGTAGGGACTGAGGATACCGAGAGAATATATTGACTCAGATGGAGAGATTGGAGTACTGCATTGTGGGAAAAAAATTAGATACAACAAGAAGGAGATTGTGGCTGGGAAAGGAGAGCAACACAGAGAATTCAAGGGTAGTGACCCTTGCGCAGAACTTTGATCACACCATAGGGAGAGAGGAAAAGGAAAGAGATAGATCCTTAGTAATACCCAACAAAATAAGGAATTCCATCTCAGATCGAAATCTGCATCAAACCCATGACCCCTTATACATCATTAAGAATTGAGGTAGGAACTAGAAACAATCAAGAGAAATAGTAATAAGTGGAGGAAGTCAAAGCAATAGTCAAAGTAGCAGGAACAACACTGCAAACCATAGGCAGTCAACTTCATCGAAGATAAATACGGTGTAGAACAGAATGACATGGATAGATAATACGTTGAGGATGCATGAATTCAATGGAGTTAGGTCAAAGGACCCGGAACAACATTTGTTTGTATGTGAGACTATATGGATTGGGAAGAATGTCCAAGATGAAGAAGAAAAAATCACGTAGTTAGCAACAAATTTTAGAAATCACGCACTGATATGGTATATGAAGTACTAGAAAACTACATCGACCGGGAATTCAAGAACTTTGGTAGAAATCGGATAAGCATTTCTCAAGGAATTCAGGAAGTCAAAATCTAAATCTCAATATATTATAGAGCAAAGGAAACTAAGCAAGTACAGAATGAGACAGTGTGGGATTTCAACTAGAGATTTAAATATGTAATGGGTAGGTTAACCTTTCAGATTCTTGATGAACAACATTGAGAATGGTTTATATCAAGTCTATTGCCTCACATTTATTGTGTGTTAACACAACATAAAGGTCACGTCACATCCCGACGTGTTGGAAATCACGATGAAATTAGAAGCATATCTCGTAGGAGATGGAGCAGGTACAGTCACATTTGGCTACATTGAGGATTCAATTGTCTGAGATAACAAAGTAGAAGGAGAAGAAAAAACAAGTTTGGTGTATAACATGTAAGACATAAGGACATAGGAAAGAAGAGTGTCTAGCCTTCGCGTAGTATATGGCCACAGGAGCACCGAATCCATTGGCAGGAGGATTAGGGTACTATGAGATATGTAAGACATGGGGGCATCATCTAACTACTTGTCCCCTATTGCATAAATATCATAGCACCTTGAGGAATTTATTCTGTAATTTTTGCAGGTCGGTAGGACACGATGAGAAAGACTGTCATGCATTCAACCTTATGAGAGAGAGCACTTCATATGATTACAGAATCCAGGAGGAAAATGTCACAACATAAGGAGGAATCCCACAATATAACACTCCAATAGGATTTAATCAGGTAGGATGTGGAGGTTTCAACAAAGGTCGAGGACGTGGAGGATTTGGTCGGGGAGGAAGAGGACCGATGATTTGTTACAACTGTAATCAACTGGGACACTTAAAAAAAGATTGCCAAAATCCTTGCATGACATGCATGTATTGCAGGGCCTTGGATCATGCGACAAAATAATGTTCTTAGTTGATAGAAAATATGCAAGCGAGAGAGAATCAGAACCGACATAAGAATCAAAATCAGAACCAAAACCAGAACTTGCAAATAATAGCTGCTAAAGAATCCAACGATCATCCAAAAGTAGAATATGTTATGCACGGTGAGAAAATCACTGAACCAAATGTGACGGGGAAGGGAAAAGGAGTAGAACAATGGATAAGAAAAGAAGTTGAACCTAGGCCAACATTTAACCCAAAAGAAGAAAAGGAGACTCACCAACAAGGAAGGAAGGAAATATTTGGACTAGACTAGATAACGTCAACTTCAAGGACACCACTCATATATGATATGTCACCAGTATATGATTTCACTATTCTATATAGGACAGTCGAGAAGGATGACTGATCAATTTACACCAAACAAATAAATACCTACAATGTAGAAAGCAGTGAACCAAGTCCTATGCAATAAGAGGACAAACAAAGAGTTCAGATTAAGTGCGTAGATAGGAGAATATGATAGGGGTAATTTCATCTTGGACTTAGGATTATACGTCAATGTTCTCCCAAGACAGACGTGGGATATGATGGGGAAACTGAAGCTAGTATGGTCGATTGTCCAGTTGAGGTTGGATAACCAACATAATATAATATCAATTGAGATACTAGTAGGAGTACTTTGCAAATGGATCAACTTTGCAACACAAATTTAATAGGATTACTCATTCAATATGCATATAAATAGTAGCAATAACAGTGAACAGAAAACACATAACACAGCAAATGATAAAGGAGTTCACCCCTCTCTTGGGCTACATCTCCTGGTCCAACTTCCAATGGATCATTTGTATTATTTGATAAAAGTGATCAAAAATGTTCTTTAAAATGCTCAAAATGCCAAATAGACTGCTATAATGGCTTCAAAACGTCCAAAAACCCCTAGCTAGGCC
>CBVK0100580683.1:0-23993 GCA_900067695.1 Picea abies | reverse complement strand
ACATCCATTTGATGAATTTTCCATCCATTTTGTGTTGCCAAGGAAAATATAGTAAGGATGGTATCTTTTTATGTTGTGAGGGGGAGGGGGAATGATCCTCATATTCAACACCTTCTTTATGTGCAAATCCTTTTTCCACAAGCCTTTCTTTGTTCTTTTCAAGTGATCCGTCTAATCTATACTTGTTCTTGAATACACACTTGCATCCAATTGGTTTGGTTCCAAATAGAGGGTCCACCAACTTTCATGTCCCATTCTTGATGAGAGCATCATATTCCTTTTGCATGGATTATTTTGATTCATCATGAGAAGTGGCTTCTTTAAAGGAAGTTGGTTTAAGTTTAGTATATAAAATCAACTCACAATCGTATGAAACATCCATGTCATATAAATCACCTTAATTTGGATTATCTACAATACCTCCATCTTGTCTTGAGGACAATCCCGTTCATGTCTTTCCTAAATCATCAGGATGAGCACTTTCAAGTGTCTTTGTGATCCATTTTGGTGGACCTTTCTGATATGATACAAGATGCTTAGTTGATTGAGATGTTTTTGGGTTCCCATCAAACCTTGGTTTTTCAATCCTCTCGATTACATCATCCAAATGAGCTTCAGTTTTTTATGAAGTGGCACGAAATTCTTCATTAGGGGAAGATGGTGCTTCAAAAGGAGATTCTATAAATTGACCCAATATATCAATCCCCCCTTCAATATGTGGAATCTTGTCATCAAATTCATGATATGTATTTACACAAGTGAATTTGTCTAGATGATCAAGCTGCCTCTCAACAATTTCATCTTTCTTGGAAGATTCAAGAATGATTACATATATGGAAAGGATGAATTTATTGTTTGTATCATCATAAATACGATACCCCTTGGTGTTATTTAAGTACCCCAATAAGATGCACTTTTGACTCCTTTCATCAAGCTTGCTTCTTTGCTCCTTAGGAATCAAGGCATAGAAGGTGGAACTAATGACCCTAAGATCCCTCACCAAAGGAACATGTCCATACCAAATTTCATAAGGAGACTTGTTTTTAATAGCATGATATGGACACATGTTTTTGACACAAATTACACATAGAACTCCATCATCTCAAAACATCAATTTAACATTCTTGAAAAACATCATGGAACGAACCATATTTAGGAGTGTCCTATTCATTCATTCAGCCACATTGTTCTGTTGGGGATTGTCTGGAACCGTGGTTTGATGTTTGATACCATGTTGGCGAAGGTAGATTTCAAATTCATTAGATGTATATTCTCTTCCATTATCAGTGTTAAGAGAGCCAATATGAGACCGAGCTTCATTTTGAATCCATACATTAAGTTTTTTTTAAGTTTCAAAATCTTGTCATTTATCTTTCAACAAATACACCCAACACATTCTGGTGTAATCATCAATAAAATTCATGATATATTTTTTTCCATTTTCGTAAAGAACAAACATAGGGACTCACAAATCACAATGAATCAGTTCAAGTTTTGTACATGCTCTAGAAGTAGAATCATGAAATGGTTTTTTGTTGTATTTTCCAAGGATAGAAGCATCACATTGCTTCAATCTCCTAGAAATAGTAGGAAAAAAAGAAACACCATTATTTATCAACAAATGAAGAATGTCATAATAATATGGAAAAATCTAACATGCCATTAAAGACTATATGTCATTATACATGTGTCATTGTGAGAGAGATATGCATCATTTTGTGTAAGGATAGACGTCCCTTTCAGCTTCAACAATATTCCATCTTCTATTCTGGTCATAAAAAACATGTTATCATAATACTTTCGTATTTCTACTTTTCCATTGAACATATGAATAGAATGGCCATGTTGTTAGATGTGCACAAGGGACAACAAGCTCCTCTGCAGCTCAGGAAGATAAAGTACATTGTGCAAAAGAAAATCCAGGATTCTAGGTAACTTAATCCCAATGATGCCCATTATGGAAGGCTTGAGAGTGATCTATTTGCAAAGTACACTACGCCATCTACATTGTCATTGAATTCTTCAAATAAGTCTCTTAAAAATGTCATGTGGGAGGTAGCGCATGTTTCAAGAAGTCATGCATCTCCCCAAGAAGCAAATGAAGTGTTAAACAATTCTTAGTTACTCCTATATTGCAATGGGAAACAACGTAGTGAGAAGGTGCTTTACCTTTCATTGGTTCTAAAGTTTTATCTCTGTCATCTTTTTTACTTTGTATTTCTTATTTGATGTTATACCATGAAAATCTACAATTAGTAGCTTCATGTGACCCACTTATTCCACAATGGGTACAATGAAGGTCAAATTTTTCATGGGGATCATAACACACCTGACAACCTAAACCACTCTTAGGCTAGTGGGATGCTCATTTTTCCTCTATTTGACACTTGGAGTGAGTATTTGGGTTCCTTAGTGCCTATGTGAATGCTTCTCTCATCACAACACATACTATATTCACTCTTGAAATTCAATTCAAAACGTCTCCATAGGGTTTTTTATGGTGATCATGGATTTGGATGCCCCCAATCAGACTTTCAACATTCTCCTCAGCTTCATAATCATGAACTATGGCTATTCAGACTCATTCCCATCGAGATTATCAAATTCTAGAGCATGGATGATTTTAGGGGCTAAATTTTGCTCATGGGCTAATTTTCCATGGTTTTTCCAAAAATGAGATTCACTATTTCAAAAATGATTCACCCAAATTCTATAGGATAAAATTATTTTACCTAAACAATTGCCAAGATTTTATAAAAACTATATAAAATCCTTAGAAATTTGAATATTTTTACAAAATATCACCCAACATTTATCGTTGGCATATGAAGGATTAGTAAGATTCACCAACGTTTCTACATTTTAAAATAAATTTCCATCCTTAAAATCATTCATGTTTGAAAATTTTCTAAGGGTTTGAAAAATGAACTCATCAAGATTTCAAATGTGGAAGGTGCATTAGTAAGGACAAAAAACATCACCAAAAACTCATAATGACCTTCATGTGTTCTAAATGTTGTTCTAAGTATGTCTTCTTACATCATTTTGATTTGATGATATCCAAAATAGAGATTCAACTGGGTAAAGAAAATTCTTCCTTGTAATGCATCTAATATAATAATTCATTAATGATAGGAATAGGAAACTTATCTTTAATGGTCATTCAATTGATCTCTTTATAATCTTCCAACACAAAATCGACCACCACCACTCCTTTTCCCAACAAAATTTTAGATTTGTCAATGAAAATCTCACCAAACTAGACTCAATCCCATACTAGTCCCAATTCATGGTGACATATGATCAATCTGCAAGTTAAAAGTTCCAAGACCAATCATCTGAAAAGGAAGTAGATGAATCAATCCAATCCCATGGGGCCTCACTCTACCCTATTTTTTTGTGACCCTATTACTAAAATTTGGCACATACTCCCTAGAGTGCATCTCAACAACTTTGAAGGTTCTAACCCCACATGCTAGGTCACTCAGATGGAACATTATTTTTCCCCACATGGCATCAGCGATGTCTTAATGAAAATGCATGTGTGTATATTACATATAGATCATGAATTCTAGCAATGGTGGAAATGGCATAATAACTCCCACTATGGTTATATTGTTTAGACACATTTTTTCTTAGACCTCTATGAACATTTTGAAACAAGCACATTATTTAGGCCACCTAACCAAGATTAAACAATATAATACAATCCAAGATTTCATATCTAATTTTAAGAAACTCATCATCCACAATGAAGGAATGATAGATATTTTTTTCAATGAATTATTTATCAGTGGTCTGAAGGAGGAGATGCATGCCCAAGTCTTAATGGATCATCCTACTACTTGACTGGAAGCCTCTCAAAGATCCAAGGAATCCCAAAAGGTGGTGAATGTTCAAATTAAAAATAAAAAATGTATTATGGATCCTCCTCCCACCATTTCTCCCCCTACCTATCCCTCTCCATCCTCTCCACTCGTCAACATCCACAAGTTAAACCATGATAACATTATGGAGCACCAACTTAAAGGTCTCTACTACAACTATGATGAGATGTATTTTCCCAAGCATAAATGTAAGGATTAAAAACATTTTATGGTAATTTAAGAGGAATTTTGGATGATGAAGTTGAATCTATACCTCAAGAGACTCTACCTCATTCCATTAAAGGAATTCCTCCATCTTCTCCACTGGATGTGGAACCACAGATCTCCATGTAAGCCTTGACTAGTATTTCAGCTCCCCAAACTCTCAAATTGATTGTAAACCTCAAACATAGCAAATTAATTATATTAATTGACAATGGTAGCACTGATAACTTCATTCACTGATATGCAACCCATGAAACACACTGCTACATCCATGTTGTGAAAAAATTCCAAATTATGATTACTAATGGAAATTCCATGAAATGCGATGGTCATTATGAAAATGTGCATCTTCAAATGGATCATTTTTCCTTCAAACCCCATATTTTTTCTATTCAAATCAGTGGTTGTGACATTATCTTGGGTGTTGAAGGATTATGGACATTAGGTCCCATCACCATGTATTTTCTTTATTTATACATGAGTTTCCACCATGAGGGGAATCATTACACTTTCAAAGAAATCATCGTCAATTCCCTAGAGATCATTAGCTCCCACCATATGGAAAATCCTCTTGAAAAATGGCATTCAGGATCTATGAACCAGTTCCATTCCATTCAATCCTTTGTGACATCTTCTCAACCCATTCATCCTAACGTGTAGTTGGTCTTGGCCAAACACCAATCCATCTTTGAAACTCCCGAAGGCCTACCACCCTCCCAAGGTGAGAATAATCATTTTATTCCACTCATTCTTAGTAGTATCATGCCCAATTTATGTCATTATCTCCATCCATTTTCCCAAAAAAATAAAATAAAAAAGACAGTTTAGGAGTTTCTAGTTGTTGGTGCCATCTTTCCTAGTTTCGGTCCTTATTTTTCACCAATTGTTATGGTCCTAAAGAAATAAGGAACTTGGAAAATGTGTTGTAAATCTAGATCTCTCAATAAAATAATAGTCATGGATAATTTATTCATTCCCATCATTGATGAGCTTTTTGATGAGCTCAAATGCGCCTAATTCTCAACCAAACTTGATTTATGCTTAGGTTATCACCGAATTTGCATGGAGGTTGATTTCCCAAAAATTGTTTTCACACAGATGAATTCCATTATGATTTCTTGGTAGTGCCCTTTGGCCTTTGAAATGCACCTTACACCTTAAAAATTCTCATGAAAAACATCTTTCAAACCTTTCTCCATCATTTTTTCCTCATCTTTTTTTATGACATCTTGATCTATAGTAATGATCGGCAGTCCCATGTCACCCATGCAGATTAGGCCTTACAACTTCTTGTCAATTATCAAATATTTCTCAAGAGGTCCAAATGTTCCTTTAGTGTCTCTAAAGTGAAATATTTGGGCCATATTTTATGTCATGATGGTGTACGTGTGGATATGAAGAAAATTGTAGCAATGAAAGACTGAATACATCCCAAAACTCTTAAAAGTTTAAGAGGTTTTCTACGTCTCACTAGTTACTATAGAAATTTCATTGGGAACTATGGTAATATTACATTTCCTCCCACAATCATGCTTAAAAAAATGCTTTCAGTTGAAATGACACTGCAAACTGGGCCTTCTAAGATATGAAGAATGTTATGTGTAAAACCATAGTACTCACTATGCCATAATTTACTAAGATCTTTGTCTTGGAATGTGACACCTAAAATAAAGGCACCAGAGAAATACTCATGCATGAGGTAAGATCATCCGCCTTTATCAGAAAATAACACTGTGAGAGGCACTTGAGAAAATCCACTTATTAAAAAGAAATTATGGCTATACTGCATGTGGTGGATATCTATCATCCATTTATACTCCTATGATGGTTTTAGATTAAAATAGATCATCATAGCTTGAAGTACTTCTTGGGGCAAAGGATTTTCCCCGCTAAACAACATAAATGGCTCACAAAAATGTTTGGATATGATTATGAGATCATTTATAAGAAGGGTTAAGTGAATGTGGTAGCATATGATCTCTCTCAAAAGTATGGAGAGGATGGGTCCCTATTTTCACTCCCCTTCATGTAGAAAATTGGTTAAATAGCATCCACAAAGAATGGTTCATAGACCCTAAGATTGATCAGGCATAAAGAGATCTCAGGTGGGTATCAAGAGATAAGATCTCAGGAGTTAGAGAGATGATCCTTGGGAAGCAAGATATATAAGGCAAGAAAGATCTATATCTTAGGCATGTTGCAAGGTTGAAGCAAATAGGAGTAAGGCATGATTAGGCAGCTAAGTCATGTCGAAGGGTCGGTGGTTAGTTTAGTCAAGAAAAGAATAATCAATCGTCGGTTGGTTTCATCTGTCTATCCTCATGGTCTAGCATCAAATAAATCCGTTTCAGGTTCATCCATCGTTGGAATATCGCAAGAAGAGAGATCTTAGCAGACAGTAAGTTTTAGATTAGTTTTAAGTAAGGAAATACCATGGGGATGAACTCTCATATTCTGACCTGCATACATGGTGATCAAACACATTTTCTATTAAGAACTTGGGTTTAAATGGCATCGCATGCATATTAAGTTTACACTTGTAAAATTACATGATTCACTATAAAAGGTTATTGTATTTGAACAAGTATTCTACCTTTAAATCAATAGTGTTATCTAAACTCCATGCCTCTCCAACAACAGGACATTCTAACTTTTATAAAACACATGAATGGATCCAATTTTCATGTTTTCGGGAAGGAATGAAGGACATTCACACTTTTGTGGTAGAATGTTTCCTTTTCCAATGACATAAGAGAGAAACAATGAAACCTCCAAGTGAACTACAACATTTACCAATACTTCTAGTTGTATGGATTGACATTTCTATGGACTTCAGTGTGGCATGACCAAAATCCAACAATAAGTTCATCATCATGGTTGTGGTTGATCACCTTTCCAAATATGATCATTTTTATTCTCTATGACACCCCTTTAAAGCCTCTATGTCTACTCAAATATTATTGGATAATATCTTTAAACTCCATGGTACGATGCAATCTATTCGGATGGACCATGGCCCCACTTTCACTAAAAATTTCTAGCAAGATTTGTTTCAGCTCCAAGGAACTCAATTAAATCTTACCACTACACGTAAATTAACATTTTTTTGGAATAATATTTGATTTGATTTACTTCACAATGAAAATCCCAATGGATCTAGTGGTTAACCCTAGTAAAATATGATATAACAAAAATTATCTTGGTGTCATTCTAATGATTCCCTTTGAGGTTGTGTATGGTAAAACAAAACCCATCGCTACTATCCTACTAACCTAGAGTCTCTAAGATACAAGAGGTAGACAAAAAACTCATAAGCATCCTTTCAAACACCATTTAGAAGAAGGGGATCAAGTGTACCTTCATTTGTAGCCTTATAAGAATACCTCCATTAAAGATATCCACCACTAGAATCTTTCTCCAAATTTTTATTGCCCCTATAAGGTCCTCAAACATATTGGGCTAGTGCCTTACAAATTGGAACTTCTTAGCCACTCTAAAATTGATCCAATCTTCTATGTTTCTTTCTTAAATAAATTGATTGGATCTAATTGTTGCATTCAAAACAACCTTCCTAAACTATATGAAGAAGGTTCCATTTGGTTACAGCCTAAGGCCATCCTCAAAAAAAGAAAGAGTCATGTCCACCACCTTATTATCAAGGATTTTCTAATACAGTGTAATGATACATCATCTCAAAATTCCACATGGGAACTAGTAGATATCATTTGGAAATTCCCTCATCTCCATCCTTGAGGACAATGTTGTATTTTTAAGGGAGGGCATGTTAGGGTCCTACCCTAACCCCGTGAGTAGATAGATAGGTTTCTATGTATGGAGACCACCATATATAGTAAATAAGGCCCATGTAGTAGTACGAAGGCAATAATTGTAAGAAGGTTTAGTAGAAGGTTCCACCTACTAGAAATTTCCTTCTCTACAATGTTCCTAGGAGGTAGATATAACTGTATAAAGAAATCAAAGAAATTTAATGAGATGTCTTGTGAAATATCTTTTAATCAGAGCTATAATCAATTGGAATTTTCCTCCTCATAGAGACATGTGAAAATTGCTCTCATTAATAAATGTTATAGAAATTTGTGGTTGTCATTCCATGGATGGAAAAAAAGTAACTCCACACTTGATGATTATTGCATTAACATAATTGCTACATAAATACCAAAATAAATTGATGTTCGTATTCCTTAATGGATGACTCTTCATATCATATACGACTCTTCATATTTACATTTAATGTTACAATAACACAATCCCAAGGACTATGTGTCCAACATTACCCCCCTTAATCCGAATGGATGTGTGTGAGTCCAAGCATCATTATGAACTTCTCAATTTTTTCTCTTCCACGTGATTTGGTGAAGATGTATGCAATTTTCTCATTTGTGGAACAATGTCTCAAGTGAACAATATTGGCCTCTACATGATATCAAATCAGGTGATACTTTGTGTTGATGTGCTTTGTTCGATCATGGAATACAGGATTGTTGGCCAAATTGATTGAAGAAGTATTTTCAACTAGAAGAGCAGTATAATTCACTTGTTTCTCCTACAAATTTTCAAGTATTTTCTTGAGCCACATATTATTCCTCTGTCGCTTCCACAACTACCACATATTATTCCTTTATTGTGGAATCTACCATAACCTAATTTTTTCATGCTCTCCAAGATAAATTTGTTGATCCAAGACTCATGAGATAGCCTGAAGTTGATACTCCATTTTCCTTATCCCCAACAAAGTTTTAATTAGAATATATGATTAGGTTAAATCCATCCACCTTAGAGTACCTAAGTCCAAAATCTTGAGTTCATTTCAAGTATTTTAGAGCTCTTTTTGTGACAAGCTAATGTCCTTCACAAGGATTTTTCTTGAACCTTGAAATAATCCCACCAACAAATGAAATGTTTGGTTTGGTGGTAGTAAGATAGATAAGACTTCCCACGAGTTGTCTATACTTGGTTGCATCCTCAAATTCATTCCCTTCTTTTGATGTGAGTTTCAAATTATGTTCCATTGGAGTAGAAACAAGATTGCACTTAGTGATGCCAAACTTGTTCAACAATTTTCCAATGTACTTCTTCTGGGAGATGAATATGTACCTTGGATTTTGAATCACCTCAATGCCCAAATAGTAGTGAAGATGTCCCAAAGTTTTCATCTCGAAGCCTTTCTTCAACTCTTTCTTTATGAATGCAATGTAGCTCTCATTTTTCCATGTTATCAACATATCATCTACATATAATAAAAGATATACAACAGTTTTTCCAACTTTCTTGAAAAACAAAGTTGCATTGTCAATATTAAAATGCTTGAAATTCAATTTTAGAAGATGTCGGGTTAAATTTTCATACCATGCTCATGGTGCTTGTTTCAATCCATATAAGGATTTTATGAGATTTCATATTCTTAGTGCACATGTTGTAGTTAGGGTAAAATACAGATGAAAGGATGTCAAATTGGCGTAACTGAACCAATCCCACAATTGTCACCTCAATGGGAAGGTTCTCTCTGTTTAGGGAGGTAAGGCACAAGGGAGACATCCCCAGTGACCTGGGGTTTTGAGAAGGCAAAAGGATTAGAAAGGCTAAGTGATAATATTCCCCCTCACAAGTCACCACCTGATCAAAAAGTCTGGCTTAATAGCCAATGAAGATAAAAGATAACCGGAAGTAATAACCAAGAAGAATTCCTACACGACACAAACGAACAAATAAACTACATGTGCAAGCTTGCTTGTTGGTTAGTACTTCATATAATCAAGTGAATTTTATGATAATAAGAAATTGTGAAATGATATTGACAAATTAAATCAATGTTTGTACAATAACTATGATTACAATATCACTTCTCAATAAATGATAAAGAAACTTGCCATTCAATATAACAATACCAACACTTTATGAACAATTCCTTAACTAATCATTCAGTTGCTTTAAAAGTAGAACGAAAGCTGCACAAAGGTGTTTATATCACAAGAAGACGACGAAAATAATAGGGTTAGTAGGATTAGTCTAGGCTAGGGTTAGTAAGAGTTAGGGTTTATTCAAAGTATCAAAAGTTTGTTTGTGATAAAGTTACTCAATGCAAGAGGTCTTAGACCAGTGAGCTACTAGGGAAAATGGAGTCAAAAGACGACGCAAAGGCTGAAGGATTAAGTGATAAAGATGAAACTAAAGATAAGAGGGTTAAATGTTGAGTTGTTGCTATAGCAAGGCCTCAACAATGAAACCCTAAGGGAGATAGGCTCACTTTGGTGAAGAAACCCTAGGCCTCAGTGCTCTATTCTCCTTCTTTAGCCCAATGGCAATAAAAACGGCTAGCTTGAATGATGATTGATGTAAGACAAGAGAGTTTGTTAGTGATGTGTTTTTAAAGAAAGTCTTCACTAGAAAAACCCTAGGGGAAAATAGCCCATCAGGTGTAGAAACCCTAGGCCTTGGTCCGTTTTTCTCCTTCTTAGCTCAACAAGGAAAAAATGGCTAGGCCAGAAGAAAAGAATATAGTGTTGCTATGGCAAGGCTCTATCTTCTTCATGCAAATCAAATGGCTTAAAATATTAGTGGAGACAGGAGACAAGGACATTAACTAGTGCTTGTCACCTAGGGTTTGATTCAACAAATTATAATAACATATGCAAGTAAATAGAACTAAAACCATTCAATTAAGAAGTGTTTGCAGAAATTCACTTACATAAACCAAGAAACCATGTAGCAAAACCCTAGTTGTAACACCTTCCACCAAGAGAAATGCCAAAAATGCAAATAAAAGTCTTCCTTCAACAAGTGTGCCTCATAATTTCATCCAATAACCCTAAGAAGGGTGCAAATTTCAGACCCCACTAATGAGTGAGTGAAAAATGATGAAAATATGAAGGTGAAAACCCTCAATATATAGCATACCAATGACCTGAATTATGTTTTAGGTCATCAAAAGGCCTACAATGCCAAAATAAAAAATATTATTGTTTAACATTAAAATTTCATAAACTAAAACCCTAATCAAGCTAAAGAAAGATGTCATGCCCCTTCTGGGGTGACGTTATCCCTTTCTAAGGCAAATGCAGCCTCCTGGAGCAAAACGTTATCCCTCCTTTGGCTTCTCCAACATGCCACACGTGCCAGACTACCATGTATGTCTGCCAAAACGTCTATGAAGTAAGGATGAACCTCTTGGATGATGTTATAGGCCTCCCAAGGCTAACATTTCAATGAAGGAGGCACAACCCCCCTAGGTACAGGTCTGCTTAACTACCTTTGGTGGATTCTTCTACTCTTCCCTGGTAGAAACGCTCTGCCCTGTCTTTGCCCCCTTCTATGGTCCCAACATCTATCAGGTGGGATATTCAGCCCCATGGAGGTCTGAACTAATCATCTCCCCATGTGCACCTATCCAATGTTGTACCTGTCCGTCGGGCATGATCTTGCACATCAACATATACACCCTCCATGAGCTCATAAGTCACAGGGATCATAGAAATTTCAATCATATCTAATCATCAATATTATTAAACATGTGCACAAAACCCCTTTACCCCATTCTAGTGCTCAAAGGCATTATACAAGTCTAGAATGCAAGTTTGGAGGAAGTGACAGGATGTCTTATTGGTATAATGTCTATTGGAAGAGGGATGTTTCTAGAAAGGATTAAATCTAAGTCATGTAAGTGGCTGAGGTGGATGGGGATGCCTGGGAAAAAGTTGCAGTGATAGCAGGGATGGTTTATTGGTGGGTGCCTCTGTGGAGGGTGAGTTGCACCTGTCATGGATGAAAATATTTCCAAGCCCATTCATGCCTTTTATCTTTATTCTTTTTCCTCCAAGATGTTATTCAAAGGAAACTACCTTGGCTTGGTGAACAGTGGTGGAAATTTTAGCCATAATCATTTCATGGAAATAAGAAGTCTGGCTCGTGATGAAACCCCCTTTTTCTTGGTTATGCCACCAAGATCCACTACCCTAGCGTGGTGAATAGATGTTGGTAGTGCCATACCGCTATATGCTCATGGACCTAATATGATGGCTCATGATGAGATCCCCTATCCTCTAACTAGGTCTTGTCTTATTGACTTTATCTTCTTTTTTTTTTCTTTCAAGAAGCTAGTCAATGGACATTGCCTTGGCTTGGTGACCAGTGGTGGCAGTGTTAGCCACAAGCATTTTCACATAAATGAGAAGGATGGCTCGTGATGAGACCCCCTTTCTCTTGGCCATGCAACCAATAGCCACTACCCTAACGTGGTAACCATATGCTAGTAGTGTCATACCATTAGGCACCCATGAACCTAAAAGGCTGGCTCATGATGAGACCCCCTATCCCTCAACTAGGTCTTGTTTTATTATTTTTTATAGGTCCCTCTATTTCTTGCTGTGAAGCTTTTATTTCTTTCTCGGGGATCCCTGGGAGAAGGATCTCAAGGTTTTATTCTTAGGATTTTATTGTCATATTCTTTAAGCCCCCAAGACTTTTAGCCTATTCTTCCAACAAGATAAGGTACAACCCCTAAATGATTCTCCAACCCTATGCCTAGACCAGTGTAATGGGATGGGTGAGTGGGAAATAACATGGAAAGTGGTATGTATGATGGGAATGGACGATGGATTTTCATAAATCCCCCCAGTGGAAACTCAATACCTATGGACATAAGATTGCTAGGGCATCTTGTCATTCCCCCCAGACATGGTCAAGTGGAAAATCATAAGATCCAATCACCCTTTAAAAAAAAAGGAATCAAATGCACATATTCAAAGGTTTTGAGGATCAGAGTGACACATACCATGATACCTAGACTCATTACCTCATGGAGCAAGAACCATCTCTGATACAGGACCAAGCTGAAGGTGATGGATGTTGTTGTTGCTGCTCACAAAGTGGAGGCATTGATAGGGAGAAAAGATGGCCCCTCTAGGGCCATTATCAAGTCGATCTGCCTCTCGGTACTCCATGTCTAGGACCTATGGGCCTCGGGACATAATCTCCTCATTATCCCTAAAAGTGGGGGATAACATATACCTTATGTTATTTTCCATTCACAACAAATCCTTATGGTTGAGACATGAACACGTTTTCTTTCAAGTTTCCATTCAAGAAACATCCATTTGATGAATTTTACATCCATTTTGTGTTGCCATGGAAAATATAGTACGGATGGTAGCTTGTTTTGTTGTGGCGGGGGGGATTATCCTCATATTCAACACCTTATTTATGTGCAAATCCGTTTTCCGCAAGCCTTTCTTTGTTATTTTCAAGTGATCCATCTAATCTATACTTGTTCTTGAATACCCACTCGCATCCAATTGGTTTGGTTCCAAATGGAGGGTCCACCAACTTTCATGTCCCATTCTTGATGAGAGCATCAGTGGTGATTTTAAGAACCCCCGCTAAATTTATATGTATAATAATTGGGCAAATCCCCATGATACATAGGAAAAATTGAAGGCTATTTTATCAATAATATAATATGTATATATAATTTTTTGGCGAATCTTTTAGTTGATTTTATAATCCTGTAAAATCTTGGCGAATCTTTTAGTAGATTATATAATCTTGTAAAATCTTGGTGAATCTTTCACTGAATTATAAAATCTTGTAAAAACTTGGCTTGAGTAGCTAGCCCTACCAACCCAGAGAAGGCTCTCTCATTTAGATCAGCCAACTAAATGACTAAATGAAGAAGATGTTAGGCTAGGTATTAAGCTCACTAATGGATAATTTGATTTCTTGGAGATGAGAAAAGAGATGGAGTCATATTTTCAAATAGGTCATTGTTTTTATGAAACCCTAATGAACCAGAAACAAGGATGCAACTGTGGAAAAGGAAAGATAGAAGTAAACATTGGTATGTTGATGATTTGATTGCAGTATAGTGGTGATGGAAAGAAAAGGAAAGTGTAAACTGAGCATAAATTTCATATGAGTTCAATTTACAAGTTGAAGGTGTAAACAAAAATGGTCAACTTAAAACAATACAGAGCATAAGATTGAGTTATGTAAATCACTTCTTAAGTTGAGCATGAAGACAATTACAGTATGGAGATCATAAAATATATCATATATAGTAGAGAAACATTACACAATTGAAGAAAAAGACTCATACCAATGATCAAATCACAAGAATTTCTTCACAAGTCTGCAAACTGTCTTTGTGTTCAATTTAGGAAAAGTACAAGCATATGTTGCTCCTTGGAAAAAAGCTGGTGTTGATCTCTGAATGAGAAAAATACACGCAAGAGAGGCAAGGTGAAAAAACAAGTGAGAGAAGAGAAACCATAACTCCATGGATTGTTTCCCCTGCAATGATAGTCCTTGCTTTTGTTTTGGAAACTAAAATGTTTGGATCATGTGGGCAACTTTACATGATTTTTACTGTTCTAACATTTAATATGCACACCATCATGGGTATTAGTTCTAATGTCTTCTCAATATTAGGTAATGAAGAGATTATGTTTGTGGATTACTTCAAAACTAGGAATGATTTAAGATGTAGGACAAGAACACGAAGATACTGAGTTCATTGTACTCGAAAGAAGAGAATTCTCTTGATCGATTAGGTGATGACCTATAGAAACTTAATGGTTGTGCACCCAATGGATACAAATTTCCTACCTTTGAAGACGATAACTTAGATACTATTGTAAACCTATGGTGATGACTAAGATTTTTGACAAGCCAATTATTGAACCCAACAGATAGAAGTGTAGAAGATGAAAATATATCTAAGAGCCATACAATGTTGCTGCTATGTAAAAGTGATAAATATTTAAGTAAAGGATATTATGTTTAGAACTAGAAGGAAATTACAATGTCATGATCAACAACATCCCATGACAAATTGTTGGTGGAAACAGCTCTTCAATGCACACATCAGTGCAGAAATGTGCAAGGTTTAGTACATAAATGAGTGCCAAAAGTGATAATATTGATTGACCGCCAGAAATTTTGAAAGCTCCAAGAATGGAACATATAAAACATATAACATTACTTCTCAAAATAATTGAGAAGTTGTTGAAGTTTTGACAGTGGTAGAGAAGTAATTACTTATCATACATGTGTTTATCTACTCCAATATTTTGAGTTCACCTTCTTTTACTTGTATAAATGTTGTGTCCTAAAAAAAGTCACTGGGAAAGAGTTGCCTATAAATTTATTGATACCAGAAATGAGACAATAGAGGCAGTGGATTATGCAATAGAAAACTTGGTCTAGTTTTTGTCAGATCTCATTGACCTACAACAAAGAAGTTATTTAGCTGCAGGAGAAAGTCAAGCACCTCTTGGTGAATAATACTTGCATGGGTTAGCTTTCTTTGCATTAGGGATCTTGTACATTGTCACCTTGGTACCAGATGCTCACAGGATTGTAGTAAGTGCAACAGTTTTGATGATGCAAGTGTGGTTGATGTTCTCGGCCATGCTGGTCATATAGATGAGGCACAAGACTTTATCATAAAAATGCCAATAAAAGAAGATGCTAATGTGTGGAGTATTTTTCTTGGTACCTATAGAGTGCATAATGATATGGAGCTAGGAGAATAAGCTGCAAAATGCATTCTTTCATTGGAACCACAAGATGTCACAAGATATATTCAACAGTCAAGCATTTGTGCTACAGTTGGTAGATGGAATGATGCAACAAAGGTAAGTTTCAGAGTGGCATGAGAGAGGGGAGAGCCATTGTTTGAATAAGGAATATAGAGAAGAGGGTGGAGATGATATTGTTTTTGATAACTACCAATCAAGATTTCCTACATAGCCTTCCAGGAAAAATAGTTATTCCAAAATAGTTATGAACATGTCTGGGTGTTTAGACTTTGGAGATGACAACTTTACCATTGGTAGTTAGGAACATAAAGAACTATTTAGCAAGGATGGACAAATGAATCTCATAGCTAACGTAAATTTTTCTTCAATTGACCAACAAAGTGAATGTGCTGCAGAGGAGAGTTCTTGTACTACTTTGGTAGCGGTTATTGCTGGTTGGTTACATAACAAACCCAATTATATGCCAATAAAATCACAATTGGACACTTTGATATGAGAAAGATATTTAGAGTTGAGAAAGTTGTGAGAAATATGGAAAGGATACTATGAGAGAGGTTATGCAAAATTCAGGTTTGTTGAGGAACGATTATTAAAAATATAAAAATAACTGCAACATATTCAAGAAGAGAACCACAAGCTCAATAAAGATTCATCATCATATGTGGCACCAGTTAGTGAACTTGAAGAACAAGTGTGCATGCTAAAGAAGCAGAAAAATGAACATATCAAGGAAGGAAATGATTCGAGTCACAAGCTACAATCTAAAAACTCAGGAGAAGGATAAACTCATCTTAGAAATCCAGAGTTTTGAAAAAAAATGGAATCAGAGAGATAAAACATACAAACAAAACTTCAATATGAATGCTCAACTCTTGAACACATAAATAATGGGAAAACCATTGCTAATTCACATCTACAAATCATCTCATTTGCTAACACAGAGATTTCTATATAAAGAGACTTCAACGCATTTGCAAATCAAAAGTACAAGTGGAGAGGGACTTCATTGTCATTTTTAGGAAGAAAGGATGAAGAGTTGTCGGTGAAAGAATGTTCATTTTGTTGGGCTATTAATCACATTTATGCTAGGGCTGCCACAC
Organism: Picea abies; assembly: GCA_900067695.1. NCBI lineage: Eukaryota > Viridiplantae > Streptophyta > Pinopsida > Pinales > Pinaceae > Picea > Picea abies. The sequence goes on along the minus strand of CBVK0100580683.1, from coordinate 7,250 downwards.
CATTTTCTGCTGGTATATTTCTGTTGTTTCAGGGCTGTTACACTTTTTCTGTGGGCTTTTTTGGGGTATTCAAAAAACATTGTATGAGAGGTATTCATCCCTCTAAACCCTTGATATAAGAAGAATTGTTAAATATAAAGGTTGTTGTCCACTCATATATTTTATCACAGTATGTTGCTCTCTTTACTTTGATGGTTAACCGTTATATCACATGGTAATTGATTTTGATTTGAAGATGAAATGGCATTGTTGAGATATTTTCACTAGTTCTATGCATCACTATGATTGAATGGAATGGAAATGTTCATGTATCACATAACTTGCTGATTTTTCCCTTGCATTCCAAGTTTCTTCATCAATTAGCTTTTGACTCCATTTGCCCAAAGGACAAGGCACTCAGTTTTGCTAGTCTTCTCATCCTTTTTACCTAAAGAAAATTATAAAACATATCAAATCACTAATCTGATCTTCAAATCTGTGTTAATATGGTAGATTAATGATTTAATCCAGGGTATCCCCCCTTGTGCCAGAGGAGAGCAGGCCAAAAGTGAAGGAAGGTGTTATCCACAATTTTGGTCATATTGATGAAGTCATGATGATGTTATGATGATGGAAAATCAAGCTCTTTACTAAGAACACTTTCCTAATAAAAGTTACATTTGTCTGCTTCGAGAAATCATGCTTTTAAGGGATGTTCACAGGCTATCTATATATTTACCTGCGAGAATGCCTGATTCTCGCAGTCTGCTTTAAGCTGGGGTGTGAAGGGTTCGCACTGTACCTAACTGTCAGGGTGCAAACATGTTCCAAAGGAAGGAAAAAGATAAAATCTTGAACCTTCTAGAAGGGAATCTTTTAGAAACATGAGTTGGCTTCGAATGGTTGTTCAGGTGATGGCATTCCAGATATCTTGGGATCATTCCTATCCAAGTAAATAATCTATCTTCTCCTATATATTGAGAGGAATGCTTATGGAAAAGGTTAGGAAGTAAGCTAGCAAGAGATTGATTGGCGAATTAGTGAAAGACTGTATGGAGGACTGATGCTACAACAGCTAGAAACAACAACAAGGTCATCAAAAGTGGTTGATTTTATTCATACATGAGCAAGTGTGTGTGTCAGAGCTAGGAGCCATCGAAAGGAGACCTACGACATCAAGGCTCCAGTTGTAAGTTTCACTTTCAATTAATTCAATACAGTAATATGTACCTTTCCCATAAAGATGATGTCACTTTATTACATAATTCCTTGATCATATGTATAGACTAGTTATTGAATATATTAATCTGCCTTCACTTCGAGTGGTTTGAACTGTTGTGATCTGAACAGGACAAGAGCATTGGAGTGAAGCTTGGAACAAAAGAGACCCAAGGAAAGCTTTCATAAGGTATGTCCATGATCCTCGTCTCTTAGTTCATTCAATAGTCTAAATCTAGGGAAAGTGTATTATTCTGTCTTGTTTTGTTCTAGATCCAGGTGGATCTAGGGAGATCGGTTTGTGTCCGCACTTACGGATTTATCCTGAAACAAAATTGGCGAATTCATTGGGGATCTATTCCCTTTTTCTTTATGGTTTTTGAACTTTCTGTCGCCATTTTCTCTATTTGCATTTTTCTCCTGTTTTGTCAGTGTCTGAGTCCTCAAGATATCCTGAGAGACCTTCTGGGTCTATAAGCCAACTTGAATTTTGCTTGCATTTTCAAAATTTTTATTATCTTCAGGACTTCTCGCACTATGTTCATTGACAGCCTACGAGAACCAGTCAAGTTCGCACCCTACATATAGGGTCCAGTGCGAACACCTCGCACCTTGCTTCAAGGTGGCCTGTGAGAACACTATCTTCTCGCACTGTGTAACACTGCTTGCTTGGGAGCAAGATTTTTGAAAATTTTGGAATTGGGTTTTGACTTTTTCAATTGCTCAGAACAATTGAATTGCATCTTTTTGGCTTATTGGATCATTGATTTATATATCTCTTGCCTTAGTTTTCTTACTGGAACAGATTTAGGGTTTCTAGGTCTTTCTTGCTCTTGGTAGCTTGACTTTCATTTCTTGGCTCTTATTGGAATTTTCCTTTTCTCTGGCTTCTGGAGTTGAGTGTGTTTGTTTGGCTGAGAACCAGTGATTGGTTGAGAGTTAAGTGCTTTGTGTTTCTCATTTTCTTGACGGTTCGAGAGAGCATTTTTCGTGTGCATTGAGGAACTCATTGGTTTGCTTTTTGTTTTTACTTTCGTTGAAAGTTTTGGATTGGGTTGTTTGTTTGGGTCTTTATGATTTGGTTTTCTTTTCTCGTTAATTAGAGTTCTTCTTGGAAAGTGAACAACAAGTTTTCTTTCAAGATTTTGTTTTTGTCTTCTCGAAAACATTGGAAAATCAAATTTTAGAGTTTATTGAAGTATTTGAAAAAGACATTTAGAGATTATTCATTGATACATGATTGTTTACATTGACATCTGAAAGGAAATTGTGCATAGCATTGTAGTATTTGAGTTGATTCAGAAAATTTTCTCTCTCTCACGTAGCTAGGATTCATGGAATGAAAAGAATCATATTTCATTATCATCCTTGCATCATTTGGGTCAGAGTCACACATCATGAGTTTCACTTTCGTTACCTTTGAGTAATCAATAGCTTTTAAAAACATTGCATAATCTTAAAATTGATCTAGTAACTTTTTTCTAGGGCTCTTTTACACCAACGTATTAGCTAGGCTAGTGCTTTGGAGTAGGAAGAGAGACACACTCTCCAAAAGCTCAAAAACACACAATAGCATCTTGAGTTAGGGAGTGTTAAATTCCATTGGCAACGTATTGTCCTGGGACGCCCTTCTAACACAAGGGTCAAGCACTAGGTCGCATTGGTTTTAGCAGAGTTACTAACCCTGCTTTGTTGACATCGGTGTAGATATTGCACGTATTACGAGGATCACTCCGAGGTATACCCACAATTATGAGTGGAAGCCTTTGAGTTGGTTTCGGGCTAGATACGTTGCCCTTGCATGTGGATCAGACTGACGACTGTCCCCCCAGACTGTACTATTGTTTGTGGTGACCTTAGTGGCTTATCTCTCTAGGTTCTTACCCAAGGTGACTGTGAAGGGGAAAGTCTTTACGGTACCTGGAATTGACGTTGGCCAGACTCACTCGGGCTCCTTGGAGGGTATACCCACGATTATGTGTGGGAGCTTGCACCAGGGTGTAAGTCCGTTAAGCAGGTCACGAACGTAACTTTTCCACCTTAGCCCCGCCCCTTCTCGTCTCGTTGTTGTGACGTTGGATTTCATCACCAACTAGTGGCTTCGACATTATAAGGTATTGTTTGCTTGGTGATTGCTTCCTAGATTTTGTTTACTAGTGAGTGTTGTTTATTTCTCGAAGTTGACCTTAGGAATTTTCTCGCGGAACTTGTCACTTGTTTACAATTGCTCCCCCATGACGTTCTTGTAGAATGCAAGGATTATCTCCAGAGCATCTGGACGATCCTCAACCTACTGGTACACCTGAGGGTTCACCCCATCAGACTGAAGTCCCTGTGGTTACCTCACCACAAGGGGAAACCAGTGACGTTCCAGTTGTCACCACACCACTTCCACAAGTCGAACGAACTGATTCTCTAGAAGAATTTCGAGTTACTAACACTATAGAGGACTATCACGTTCGTCGTGGTGAACAACTTGTTGGACAAGTAAATCCTTCTGAAGAAACCATTGTTACTTCTTCCGAATCAACTGTTGGGCCTTCTCACGGTGTAGTAGACCAAGATCTTTTTTGGTTAGGTAATCTCCGTCGAGTTCCTTTTGATACAGAGTCACCCCTATCTACGCAAGCAACCATCCCGTGACTTCTAAGACAAAAACTACACCCGAGACTACCACTTATAATTTTGTTCTTCCTCTTGAGATGGCCCATCTTGCGAATACTATGAGTGTCCAAACCGGAATTACTGTAACTATTCTTCCTCCTATCAATACCCAGCGAATTCCTGATGTCATCCCGACATTACCACCCAGTTACCATGCATTGAATGCTCTATTGAATCCTCCTAATCCAACACCTCCGCAAACCCCAGTCGGTTCTCCAGGTGGTCCTCCTTTTCTTGGGTATGAGGTTCCTTGTTTTATTCCAACACTCCCACCGTTTCCTTCTGGAAATCCTAATCCTAGTGGCACTATTCCGACTATTGCACCCAACACACAGATTCCCGTTGGTGGACAAAGTGGTACGGTTCCTTTTCCTTTTCCCGAACACAACGCAGTTACTACACAACCTACAGTTGGCACACAACTTCTGGGTGGAACTATACCTACCATAGGGGGACCAACCTCGTCTTTTGGACAAAATATACCTCCTGAATTGGCCTAGTATTGGAATCAACTTCTACAAAACTTTCCTCAAAATGCTGGGGGGAAACAATTTGTCCCTACCGTTGGCCAACCTTATCCAGGGGTAACCAATCCTATTTGGGGTTTGGGTTAGACCACTCAACCTCAGGTCCCTACTCAAACTCAAGGTCATAATCCTTGGGGTTACTATCCTATCCAGCCACCACCGAATCAACAAGGGCCTTCCCTCTACGGACAGTCTGTTTATGGTCCTACTGGTTTGCCAACAGGGCTTCCACCCCAAAGTCACAAGTACCCACAAGTGAATCGACAGTTTCCTTTTCTTGCTACCTTGGATTTTTCAGATTTGTCTAGGATTCTCAATGATCCTATCCGTCACTCTCCCCAATGGCCTGTTATCCCTGCTAAGATTCCATCGGATATTCTGAAATTCGATGGAAAGGCGGGAGAGGACCCAAATAATCATGTCATGACTTTTCATTTATGGTGTTCGTCCAACTTGCTGATGGACGACTCCATTCGTCTATGTCTTTTTCAACGAACCCTTACCGGTTCGGCTGCGAAGTGGTATATTGAATTGCCACAAGGTTTCTTTTCCGATTTCAACACCCTAGCTATGGCTTTTCTGACACACTACCAGTTACCGATCCGTTACGATACTGGGACTGATATTTTAACTTCCTTCAAACAAAATACAAGAACTCATATATCTAATCATATTCATGAGTGGCGAAGGAGGTGATGTCTCATTAAACTTGAGCTTCCCGATCAGTTACTGGCAGAATGGTTTACAAAATCTTTTGTGAACAAAATTGGTAAAGGCATTGCTATGGGCGGTGTTGTTACGGAAGAGCAGGCTATAAGTCATTCTCAATATCTTGATCTCGTTTATTCACAAACGGGAACTCTTTATGATTTATTACCTGATTTGCCTCGTCCTGGTACTTCCAGCACTTCAACTGCTCTGGCTACCTCGCATGTAGTTGATGGTGTGATTGGTACTGCTCATACCCACTCACATTCAGTTTCAAGTACAACCCCTAAATCCAATTCTTCTAATGTTCAAACTGCTCCGTCTCCTGCTCCTCCCGCTGGTAAAACTTCTGAAGTAAACGATGTTCAATCTACGCCGACCGGTAAAAATAAATCAAAGAAAGGGAGAGGCAAGAATAAGGAGAGTAAAAATAATAATCAAAATGAACAAACCAAAACCCCGCCTGTTGAATATCGGGATAAGCGTAAGCCTCAATATCCTTGCCTTATCTGTGGTGACGATCACTACATGAAGAATTTTCCTAGACGTGCTGAGGTTAATAAGTTTCTTCAAGGAACACCCAAACCCTCTATGCCAACAGTCTTGTCCCAACCCTTCCCGTCTCAGCAACAAGCCTCGTTGGTCATTCACGACCAACCTTCTACGTCCACAACATCATATGTTTTGATGTGCACCAGTGATTCTAAGAACAATGACGTTGCCATCGCAACTAGAGCCAAAGACTATTCTCCATCTAAGGAGAAGGTTGACAATTTACCTCCTGATTTGGTACAACCCTCTCCGTCGAATCCACCTACGAACGGTCCTCTTCATCTCAAACAATCGAGTCTTGATACAGTCCTACGACCCCCGAAAGGTGTCGTTAAGAAATCAGCATTCAGTCCTCATGCTCGTGCAGTCAAAAACTATAGCATTGTCGAAGATCTAGCCCAAGCACCTTCAGCGATGTCTTCCCTTGAAGTCCTCTAGTCTTGTCCTACACAACGAAGGGATCTGTTGAAAGACATAGGTGGAATTGATCCTACAGATATGAATTTGATATTCTTTGACTTGGAAGACCATGTTCCAAGGTTACCCCCATAGCTTTCATTTCAGATACAAGTTATTGTCTCCGACAAGAACATCTGTCGAACTGTTGTTGATGAAGGTGCCTCTACGTGTGTAATGTCTTTTGCTTGTTGGAAAGCCATTGGCTCTCCTCCGTTAACTGAATCACAAAATACTTTGAAAGCCTTCAATGGCTCGGGTTTTAAGCCTTACGGTGTTCTTCCGTCGTTGCTAGTTACTCTCGAAGGTAAGACAGTCCAAGTTGAAGTGGAAGTTTTCGATGCTCCCCTAGATTATAATCTTCTTCTTGGCCATAGCTGGGTAGATTCTATGTGAGCTATTGTGTCAACACTGTTCTGTGTAGTCCATTTTCCTCATCAAGGAAATATCGTTACGGTTGATCAAATTTCCTTCTTTAATTCCGATACCCACACCCGAAATGTGTCGTTTATAGCTAAAACCCCACCAGGTTACGAGAATGTTGGAGTCGGTCTCTTAAAAGACTCTTCGTTAATGGGTAATTTTCCCATACCACCACCACCTGATATTCTACGCCTATCAGTTGCTTCGATTAATATGATCTCTGCTATTCCTTATGAAATTCCAGTGTCTTTTGACCCTTGGATAGTCCCTGATCCTGAAGTTCATACCCGTTTCGGCGACGTCATGTCGTTATGTCCAGTTGAGTCTGCTTATCATATGATTCAATCGACAACCCCTTCTACACCCTCTCTTGAGGATTTGTCTCCCGATCCTTTCCATGTCATCTTCCCCACTAACGAGATGATCATTTCCGTCATGGCCGATACACCTTGGGACGATGGGCATCATCGTTCCATACTGTTTCTGGAACAACACACTCTCGAGAATTACCAGCGGATTTCGACTCCGTCGACTGTTGTTGTCATAACGACCGTTCCCGGATCTACACATGATGTGTTTACGGAAGGGAACCTCAGTAATATTTCTCCCATGATACCCATTGATATTTCAGTTAAACCTGGGATAGTTGAAAATGTTCACATTGGAGCTTCGTGTTCTCCAGAGGAAATTGTCACCTATACTACTTTGTTCAAGGAATTTCGT
>CBVK0100580678.1:0-11383 GCA_900067695.1 Picea abies | reverse complement strand
GCTCGTTATCACTTCATAAAACCATAGACTTTCTCGATAAAAGCAATTTGTTGAATATGATGAAGTAAACAGAAAATTATAACAACAATATTTATAGGGAAATACTTCACATTAAATGAGAAAATTATAACAACAATATTTATAGGGAAATACTTCACATTAAATGCCTTGAAATAGATTCAAAATGACTAAGAATCATTAACCATTGAAATCATAATACTAGCATTTGTTAGAAGAAAACAAGACAATGTATAAATCATCCTTTTCAATTGCTTTTAAAAGATTTCAATGTTGCATTTAATGGTTGTAGATTACTTTAGTAACAATAGAAATATAGTCAGTATGTTAGGCTATTCTAGGATTAGAAAGTGTTAGTAGGTTGCTCAAAGAATAGGTTTTGATGGTTGTTTTGATCAATTACTCAAATGAGTACTTAGACTAGTGTTTTTAGGGAAAATGGAGTCAATAATATGGCAGAAAATGTTGGAGGAAATAAATGATAGTAGAAGAGTTAAAGAAAAGAGAGGTTGATGGATTGGAGTGTTGGTAACCCAAGGCTCCAATTATCAAACCCTAGGCAAAACTAGCTACTAAGGTGTAGGTAACCCTAGGCCTTAGTAGAATTTCCTCTCTCCTTAACTCAAACATGAATAAAAAATAGGCTAAGATGAATCAATCGGTACTTAAGGTGTTGTAATGGCAAGGCCTTAGCACATACTTCAAGAAAAATGGTCTTTTGACAAGATCTAGTAGGTGAAGGCTTTTTAAGCTAGGACAATAAAATGTGCTAGTCTTCCTATGGTTTAGCCAAGAAATTTCATAATCTTTAATGTAAATGAAAGAGAAATAAACTATAACCATTCAATTAAGAATAATTGCAGAAATATCACTTACATTCATCAAGAATAATCAAGAAAAACCCTAGTTGTACACTTCCACCAAGAAACTTGTCAAAATACTCCAAGATTTAGCCTTCCTCAACAAGTGCGCCTAAAATTTCAACCAAGAAACCCTAAGGAGGGCGCAAATTTCAATCCTCATGAGTGTGAGTGAAATATGATGAATAATACAAGGGTTTAAACCCTTATTTATACAGTTACAATGACTAGAATTAGGTCAAAAAGGCCGACATGGCCTGTTACACATAATATCTAGTTTTTACATTAAATGTCATAACTAAACCCTAAAACAATCTATAAAGGTGATGTAATTCCCTTTTAGGGTGATGTTAGGCCCTTTTTGGGGAATGTTTCCTTCCTGGAGAAAAATGTTAGGCCTCCTTGGGCCTTAGGATCCTGCCACACATGCCACTTGGCACACAACTGCCTCCAAAACATCCAAAACATTGGGTGATCTCATGGGTAACCTGAGTGACATCATGGGCATTCCAAGGCCTACATCATGGTGAAAAAGGGTACAACCCCCTGGGTCTAGGCATTCCAAACTGTCCCTGGTGAAATGTCCTCCTCTCTCTCTTTGTGCAATCCTCTGATATGTCTATGCATGTGGCTAGGGTCTCAACATCCATCTGGTGGGATCTTATCCCTATGGAGGTCTGAACTAATCATCTCCCCATATGTACCTATCCATCGGGTGTGGCCCTGCAACATCAACAAATATTCCCCCCATGGGCTCATAAGTCACAAGGATCATAGCAATGTCAATCACATCTAATCATTAAGTTATTTAAACATGTGAATGAAACCCCCTTTACTCGGACAAGTGCTCAAATATGTTATGCTATTCTACATGCTAGGTTTGGAGGGGATGCTAGGATGTCCTATTGGGCTAATGCTCATTGCATGTGAGATGTTCCCGGTTGAAGTAAAATCCAGGCCATGTGAGTGGATGAGGTGGTAAGGGATGTCTAGGCAATGGGTGCGGTGATAGTAGGTAAATGTATGGCTTACATGTGGGTGCCTCTGAAGAGGGTGAGTTGCACTTTGTCATGGATGAAAATGTTTCCAAGCCCATTCATGCATTTTATATTTTATTCTTATTTCTTTTTCTTTGGAGAGACCAATTGGGGGACACTTCCCTGGCATGGTGACCAGTGGTGACAATGTTACCCACAAGCATTTCATAGAAATGAGAAGGTTGGATTGTGATGAGACTCCCTTTCTGTTGGCTATGCCACCAAGAGCCACTACCCTGGCATGGTGACCAACTATTGGTAGTGTCATACCACTACATGCCCCTAGACCTAATAGGTTGGATCCTGATGAGACCCCCTATCCTCCAACTAGGTCTTGATTTATTTATTTTTATGGGTCCCTATGTTTCTTGCTGAGAAGATTTTTATGTCTTTCTCAGGAATCCATGGGCAAAGCATCTCAAGGTTTCCTTCTTTTGGATTTTATCTTTTTCCATCTACTTTTACCCTCTGGGACCTTAGCCCCTTCTTCCCACAAGGTAAGGTACAACCCTTAGATATTTGGCCAACCCAATGCCCAGACCAGTGTAATGGGTGGATGAGTGGGGAAAATATGGAAAGTGGTAATCATGGTGGGAACGTGCGATGACCTTTCATGAATCCCCCCAGCGGAAACTCAAACCCTATGGGAACCACCTTACTAGTGAATCATGTCATTCCCCCCAGGTGTGGTCAAGTGGAAAGGAATAAGGTCCAAGCACACATTAGAAGAAAAAAGAATTAAATGCACATATTCAAACATTTTGAGAATCAGAGTGACACATACCATAATACCCAGACTCATTACCTCATGGAGCAAGACCCATTTCTACTGCAAGAATGGGTCGATGTGATGGATGTTGTTGTTGTTGACAAAGTGGAGGCACTAAAGAAGAAAAGTATGGGCCCCTAGGTCCATTCTCAAGTCAATCTGGCTCTCGATACTCCATGTCTAGGACCTGTGGGCCTCGAGACATAATCTCCTTAGTTATCCCTAGGCTAGGGGATAACATCTAGCTCCAACTCAGGGACATGTTCTCACTATAGAGTGTGTGAGAACCTCAGCATATTTAGCATAACCTGTAACCTACTTGATCTCAACATAAAACTATTAGCAATCATTTTGGGTGGTGATATTACCCCTGGCTCATATATATAGTACAGAAAATGAGAGAAAGCATATATAAAAATGGAAATACAACTAATCTAGCATGAAATGCAAATGGTATATACAATGAATGCAAATTCCTACCTACTTACCTGTTGGTTGAATTCTAGGTGTAATCAAATAGCCAATGAAAACACCCTAGAAATGTCTCACAATACCTGCCTCTATGCTTCATCATAAACCAAAACAGTGATAAGTTAAGTACAAAAATAACATGAGTTAGAGAATGTACTATATCATCAGAAATCATAAAGTATAGCTCATGGAGGCAGGAAGGAGGGACAAAATCATGCCAATTCATACTCTCAGGAGAGTGCTCAATCCATATCAGAAAGGGATCGTGAAAAGTCAGAGGTCCAATAGACTGACTCAAAGATTCTAAAGGTTGACTACCTTGGAATTCTTCACAATTTGAGGTCTGGGAAGGAAATAGAAAAAACATAGAGGGTGATTGAGAAGTTCTTAAGGGAAGGTTGAAAGACTGAGATGACATACTCCTTCTTGAGGTATTCAACCTGGCCTTGAACTTGAGGGTTTTCCTTAGAAGAAAATTAATACAAAATACATACTTATCAGCTACACCTTTAATGACACAGCAAGGTAAAGTAATCGAAGGTGGCTGGAGAATGTTGTCACAAGGATCCTTCTTTAGGAAAACAATGTCCTTACTCCTATCAAGATCTGAGCACAACGATGGTTGATAATATTCTTCATGGAATAAATACAAGTTCTCATAAGAGTACTCATCAAAATCCTCAAGGTATGACCAAAAATCATCAGGAGAATATGGGTCTAGGTCAACCCTGGGTGTTTGGAAAGTATCAGTAATTATATCATTTCCTTGTTTCCACTGGTCAAAATTAAGAGTAACATGTTGTGATAACTGTAAAGTAAATACTTGGAAATGTTTCTCAATGTCATAAATGGGGACCACATCATAACCAACTACATCCCATTTACATCTCCCAACATGTATGAACTCGTCAATATTATCAACCATGTCACTATCTGTATCATAACATGAAGGATTTAAAACATTTAAAGGCTCATCTCGCTCCTTTTCACTTTCCAAATCATAAAGTAAAGAATCATCAAAATCTTGGAAAGGAAAGTAACTCACCGTGTTTATTTCTTCTTGTGTAGAAGCTTCAAGGACTTGGGTGTCTTCAACATGCATCATTGTTTCATCCTCACGAGTTGTCCCCACATCTTTAACTGTACAACAAGGAAGATCTACCTTTCTCGAGGATTTCATTTTTTCTTCCTTCTCTGAGTCATAAAACAAGGCATTGTCAAGATCTTGAAAAAGAAAGTGACTAACATCATTCTCTTCTTCTTGTGTAGGGGGGGGAGGCTCATGGATGGCTTCATCAGAGGGAGGAGAACATATCGATACGTCATCATCTTGTTCAGGTTCCAACTTCTCAACTGTGTATTCAATGGTCCTTTACTCTTTCGTGTGGGATTGGAAAACCTCATCAAGATCTTTCCCCTTATCATTTTGTTAGTCGATGATTTGTTCCCCTTATTCTTGGAAATTAGCAATAAAGGTTTCAAGGGTAACTAATCTTTCCAAACTAAGAGTGTCTGGGGTACCTTTGGGGTCATCAAATTTTGTTCCTAGATGTCTTTTCCCTTGGACAAAGAGATATTCTCCTCTATTTTCTTGGCCATGTAATAGGCATCATAGATTTTTTTTGGCCCCTTTTTATTTAGGAGAAACCCTAAATGCACTAAGAGTGCATTGGTATAGAGATACACGAGGTACTTGTCTCCAGGATAATGGATTCTAGGAATTTGATATAGCAATCTCTCAAACCTACCCTCAAAATCCATGAAAGTCTCATTCTCATTTTGTTTTACATATTTGAGTCTTTTTAGTAATGTTTGGATATCTTCCAATTTCATACCCCATTTTTTTAGAAAGGTTTTTTCTAACTGGTCCATAGATGTGGTGCTAGCAACAAGGAGATTATCATACCATTTCTTATCATTTCCATGAAGAGTGGCAAAGAAAAGATTCATTGCCAAATCTTTAGCATCATCACTGATAGGATGGAGTTGAAAGAAAGCCCAAAAATCACCCATGTGATAGTTGGCTCTTTCCCCATCACTACCAATGAATCTAGGGAGCCATTTTTCATACTTTGGGGGAGTTTTTCGAGCGTATCCCGGGATTTTACTCATGTCTAAAGGTTTGAAGTTTCATGGGTCCCATTGAGAAGTCATGGTTGGCTTCGTCATTAGTGGAGTCGCCAGTCAATTTTCTTGAAATTATCAAAGGGATGAGGGAATCACCCTTAGTGGAGTCATCGGGTAATCTTGTAAGATAAATATTCTTGAGGAAAGGCTTACCAAAAAAGTGTCGTTTGAGAAATATTGACTCAGTGTTCCCCGAAAATGATGCCAAAATGTTATCGTGCAATTTGTACTTTGATAAAAGGAAAGGTTAAAGGAGAGAAAATTGGCGTAATTGGAGACTATCCTATCATTGTCACCTCAATAGGATGTATCTTTCTATTTAGGGTGGTAGGACCAAGGGAGACATCCCCAGTGACCTGGGGGTTTGAGAAGGCAAAGTCAAAATGGCTAGATAAAGATCCCTTCTCACAAGTCACCATTGATTATAAAGTCCCAGTTTTATAACCAATGAAGAGATAACATGTCAAAGTGTACCTGCCCGGAACAAAGCAACAAGAAACTATATATATTTGCAAGTACACTTGTTGGTTAGCACTTCATAAAACCATAGACTTTCTCGATAAAATAAATTTGTTGAATATGATGAAGTAAATAGAAAATTATAACAACAATATTTATAGGGAAATACTTCACATTAAATGCCTTGAAATAGCTTCAAAATGACTAAGAATCATTAACCATTGAAATCATAATACTATAATTTGTTAGAAGAAATCAAGACAATGTATAAATCAGAATTTTCAATTTCTTTTATAAGATTTCAATGTTGCATTTAATGGTTGTATCTTAAGTTAGTAACAACAACAATATAGTCAGTAGGTTAGGCTATTCTAGGGTTAGAAAGTGTTATTAGGTTGCTCAAAGAATAGGTTTTGATGGTTGTTTTGATTATTAGGTTGCTCAAAGAATGGAGACCATTTCTTCCTAAGGAGGGATGATTTATCCAGATGGATAGCAGTGGACACCCACCTTTTCCAAATGGCTCAAAACAGTTTTCTGACAATTTTGGCAATTTACTATTTTTAGCAGTTTTAACTTCCAGGGCCAATTTGAGGGCCTAAATGAAGGTTTTTCAGGATCGATCTCATCAATGATAGACAAATGCATGATTGAACCCCCAAAATGAATCTCCTCAAAGATACCTTTCCAATGGGCTATCACACGCCTAAAACGGAGATCGTATGCAAAAGTTACGACCCTGGGAAGTTGATGTACTAACTTACCCAAATGGGACCCACATGACTTTTGGCACTTCATCTCCTAGGGTTAGGTTTTTGGATGCCTAGGGTTTTTGGAATTCTTATTTATTGTAAAAAGGCCTCCAGAGCCTCATTGTAATGTTCTTCTTGCGAATGAGCGCATCTGTCACATCTCTTCTCAGAGATAAGCCGCCACCATTCCAGCAAGCTTGTTTCCACTGCATTTTACATTTTCAACTTATTTCATTATTGAATAGAAAACCAGTTTTACTATATCTCTATTATTTGGTGCTAAGAATCTGTTAATAATCTGTATTTGTTTCGTTATGTTCATAAAATCTGGATCATAGACACTGATATGATGAAATCATTGATAATATTATGTTTATTCTTATTTACAATTGAGTTAGAGATGTGGGAGGAGCAACATTAGTCTCTTTTATTCATTCTATTTTTAATTTTTTCACTTGTTTCAGGCACTAGGGTTTCTTGAGCATTCTTGAAGTCTAGGGTGTTAGGGTTTCTACTCCAAGGAGGTAAGGAGTTAGTTTTTTATGTCAAACCCTAGGATTGTAACTAATGAAGAGGAAGATAAAAGGAGATGTCTTGCATGAGGCCAAGGAGTACTTGTTAGTGTGATATTATCTTATTGGAGTCTCTTTGTCGAAGACAAGGTTTTTGTGTTTTTCCCTAGCTATAGTTTTGGAGAGATTGGAGGGTTGTACTAGATTATAGTAAGAAGCCAAAAGTATGTACTTCAACTTCATCTCCTATACATATATATGAAGTTTTTAGCTATCCAACATTGTATTTGGAGAATTTGGCATTCCACGGGAGGGCATTGACATCTAAGCAACATGGGGCTACTTGGATCTCTTACATAGAGGCTTGCACTTGACTTATGCTAGCTTGGGTTGAGGGAGTGGACATGTAGGTGGGTGGACCCAAAAATGACACATTGACTTGAATAGGCATTAGATGATTGGATCCCTTGGAGGAGGATTTTTTTACCTTGGATGAGGAGTGCTCTTGTCTTATATATTTTCTTGTGGATCCTCATCACCTTGGAGCTTGACATATGTCACTTGTAGGAGGATTTATTCACATGTGTGGGGTTACTTGTTTGTAGTAGGTTGGTTGTAAGGTTTTAGGCCCACTTTCATATTGTTGGCCTTAATTACCTCTCTATATGTAAAGGGATGAGATATCTCTTTCATAATTGTCATCATCATTGTGCTCTTTTCTTTGTACTTGTCTTCTTGGAGTAAGAAACTGGTAGTTAATTTCAACACTCTTTGTTAACCTTTTTTGGTTCCCTCTGATAAATGTCTATGGTGATACTATCATTGGAACGACTAGTTTAATGCAATAAGTCAATGTTGGTAAGGATCAATTGTAGAGGAGACCAATTAACAAAATTAAATTCAAGTTGGAAAAAGAGATGGGAAGGAAAAAAAACCACCATACAAGGCTAGGGCACCTTCAAAAAACCATCATAGGGTAGGGTAACATGAAATCTCAAGTTTTTTTTTCTCCATTTTTCCCCCACATTGAAAAACGAAATGCCCTATATAATCAAAGCACGGTTACCACCATTTTTAACTATTCACATACAATTCATGATCCAAGGGAGAGAAGGCCCTATGAATGTTGGATGAGAATTTGACTTATCCAAATAGTGGGCAAATATAAATAAATTAAACAGAAGGGCCAAAGCCCCACTAGGAAAACTATGTTTTTAATCAAGAGCCACAAAACAAGGGTTAGTATTTCCAAACTCCATAAACTGCAAGGAACATTCCACAAGTTCATAAAATTCAAAGAAAATAAAGGGCAAGGATGCCCAAACGAGGAGCCATTGACAAAAACTAGGGAAAAAACAAGGCAAGGGATCCTTTAGTACTATTGATACCTCATTCTCCATCTAGATTACAAAGTTGGTCCACTTTTTGTTTTGCAACATTTCTTTTTCAAAATGTGTAGGATGTCTACCATATTTGTCCTCTTGTCAAAACATGGCACATGGACTAGTTAAACTAATAAATATGTAATCATTTACTTTTTTCTAGGAAATAAAAAAAATATCATTTCACATAATAAATATACTTACAAACGTGTAAATCAAGGCGTGTAGACCTTTCTTTCACTTTGATGTGTGGCACATAGTTTTGCAAGCCTACCTTTGGAGGCCTTGTCCTGAAACATACACTAAGTCAATTTAACTATGCACAAATAAAATACAAACATTGCTTAAGAAAATTTATATAATATTATGAGTAATTCAAATACATGGGTACTCTCCTCACCGAACTTCCTCTGTGCATCCTCCTTCTCATATGATTTTACAAGTTCTTTCCATACTTTTAAACTGACATCAATTGGCCCTTTTTTGAGCCTTTGCTCGGGCAAGAGTTTTTTTATCTTCTTTGTTTGGTTGCACCTGAATCTCTTGCAGTTTTGAGAAATTTGTCTTTTCACCTTTTTCACTGGCTAGCCTACGCCAAATTCAGATTCCATGTCGTGAATCACTTCTTTCTGCATGTGCATTGGTATCTTTGAGAACGGAAAATGGAGATGGTATTTTAATCGTTGAAGGCATGATTCCTTCAACATGTTCACAAAAACCTTCCCAGCATCTGACATTTCGATTTCTCCTGAAACCATGTTGCATTCTATCCTTGTATCATAAGTACTAATGCAAGATCCAAAACATGGTGTGGCAAAAGAAGTTTGGGTCCCAGGAGTGGCTTCGACATTGGAAGTCTCCGCTCTCTGTTCCAAATTTTTAGAGGTTATCGTCAAGGATTTACTCCTTGATATTCTGCTCGATTGAGGAGTGGTTGGGGAATCAATTGATTCCCTTTGACGGGGTTGATTTGCTTGCAATGTTTCAGGGGTGTTAGCGGATCGTTTTTTTATGTATCTTGCAAGAATTTTCAAGTCTACACCGTCCAGTTTTTTAACGACCTCCATCCCCAATATGGAAGCCAAGGCCTCTTTCTCCTAGTTAGTCTCATGTCCCTAGATATATAAAATAATTTTATTTATTTATTTTTGAATAAAAAACTAAAAACTAAAAAAACAAATTGAGATAATAAAAAATCTATAAATTGGCAATGACTTGCCTCGTTGTGGCTAGAATCTATTTCCTTCCCTCTTCTTGAAATTTTAAGTGAGCTAGGGAAAATCTCTTCTATCACGATTTGGGCAAGTCGACTTGGTCGCGATTTTCAAAGGTGTTTATTTCTTCTCCCTTCTTTCTAGTTTTTTTTCCTCTTCTAACAAGGATAACCAAATGTCAAACTTAGCTTTATATTATAATGTTATTTAAAATACAAAGTGTACATAGTATTCCAAAGATGATAATGATTGTGAGAGCAGAGATGCTTTCTCAACTAAGTCCTAAGAAGGTTTGTGGTGGCCATGTCTAATAGTAGTGTTAAGATAATTTTCCCATGCTTTCTTTTTTATAATCTTGCAATATATTAGACCATAAAACATGAGGAAATTTATAGATCAAGAAGTTTGAATCTAACAGTTGTGAAAGTTGATAATTTTGTTGCCTAAAAATTGTGGAAATGGAACTTCCTACTATGGTGATATTTGATGTAGAAAATCATTGGATATTGACTAGTGTTTCCAGCTAGTTGGAGTCCCTTGCTGAGGGATGGAGGCTTACGTGAATATGCAGCTAGAGTTGCAGTATTCAAGACAACCCACAACCTGAGCATGTGGCCTTTCTATTATGGAATGATGTGGGTACCATAATTAAATCATGTGGGTTCTGCAAAGAGAAATCATATGGGTTCTGCAAAGAGAAATCCAGAGTTAAGAGCATGCATCTAGTGTCAGGAAACCTTGTTTGAACCTAATGAAAACCCCAAATAGTGCTTTGGTTGCACCCCTATTTTGAAAATTCATTTTTCTTTTGGCCCACGAGTTTTTCTCTTTTTTTTGGTTGACTTAGGGCATCAACGTAATCTATTTGGGGCGCCATATTAGATGCAAAAAGCGCCTAGTGTAGCACCTAAACTAGGAGACTTAGAACACCTTAAACCCTAATCAAAGAAGATTACCCACTCTACTAGAGCAATTATGTCTTCAGCTAGGATGCAACACCAAACAATTCCATGGAAGTTGAAGGGATGGACTTCTAATAAAAAAATGATATGGTAAGATATTACACATTCCACTCCAATTCTTGTTGTATATTTCATTTCGGATTTCTTTGTTAACAATAATTATGTAGAGATAACAAACTTGATGAAATATGGGGTTGAAAAGTGTGGTGTTTGAATCTAAGGAACATATTTATTCAGGAAATTCATCATGTAGATAAATTTGGTCCTTAGTGATTTTGTTAGCACTATCATAGCCTTGTATGTGACTATATTCATATTAATCATTGTGTTTTTCTTTTCTTAAGTTGATTCCTACTTATTGTGTGTGTGTTTTTGTTTATGGTGGGACACATTCTTTGTGAATTGGATAAAATAACAAGATAGACTTAGAATTATTGCGCAATAAGTTTGGGTAACAATACATTATCTATACCAACATATTCATTGGGGTCAAGGGTGAAATATGATAGCATAGATATATTTGTTTCTTTTTTCCCTAAAGAAAACCTTACAAGGTCCCCCACTATTCTTCGAAAAAAAATATCTCTTATTCTACCCTACCAAGGATTATCATTCCTATATAGATCTATAGAATGCACCTCTCTCTCGTTTAGTATGGATTTATTTCATGACCTTATCCATGGGTACATTCACAATAATCATTGTGGTTTTTTTTTCTAAAGTTGTTTCCTACTTATTATGCATGCATTCATTTGTGGTGGGTAGATTTCTTTGTAGATTGGAGACCAAGGTGAGGTAACCCTACATTCATTCTCTCTCT
>CBVK0100580677.1:0-10059 GCA_900067695.1 Picea abies | reverse complement strand
CTCTCTCTCTCTCTCTCTCAAACTATTACCAAAGAAAATTAAATAGTACAGATTCTCAAATTAAGGAGAATTCAATGGGAACAATTGTGGTCATTAAATTCAATATAAAGAATTCATGATTAATGTATAAGATTATGACTTTTTTTTCACTGGAGGAATGTTATGAAAGAATAATCAATTATTAAAAACATCAACATGCCTATGTTCATTCTTATCCATAGATATTTATTGCTTGTTCTATCCTTACTTGGACCAAATGTCAATGTAGAAAACTCTATTCAAATAATTTGAAGTTGAACTATATTTAATTTTTGCAATTCTCTTTTTGAAATCACTTAAGAAAGCATTAGTGATGTTTATACATATGAATATAATTGATGTTAATGGTGTAATACAATATAGAAATTACATTATGAATCAAGTGAATTTTTTGTCCAAATATTATAAAAGGATGAGTTTCACTAAATATAAAAGGAATATGTAGAGAAATCACTTAGAAACCAATTTTAAGTACCCAATTAAATGATGAGAGACCATGACTCAACATGCATGGCTAGTCCTCTATTTATAATGTTTCCAAAAATGCATTATTGTACTAGACCATTAAACAAATAAATCAAGATAAACCTCCTATGTTAAGTGATATGCGCAAGTGTGACGTTGAATCACATTTCTTTAACTACCATATTGAGTGCATGTGCCTAGTTATTAGTTGTAGAGTGGAGTATTTTGGTAGTAGCTATGGGACCCATTGACCCCCTTCCTAGGAACTTTAAAGATAAGTATATTATTATTTCAACCACCTATATTACCAAATTAGAAGAGCATGCACCTACCTAAAACTATTTAATTGATATTGCAACACAAGTTACTTTTTAGAATATTGTTTCCAGGTTTGGTTTCCCTAGGAGTTTAACAAGTGAGCAAGGCCACCACCTCTTAATTTCTACAATTGAAATTTTCACTTAGGACAAGGGCCAACTTAGAGATTGGCATTAGAGATTATGCAGGGCGTAAATAAGGTGAGAGCAGTGTTGCACGCATGTCTAGTAGTAAATGAGACCACCAAGGAAAACTTTGAGGGAATGTATTAAAGTAACAGTTGGCCATTGAGTGAAGCCACCAACTCACATTTGAAAAACAAGATTGAGAAATAAGAAACCCCAATTATGAGATAAAATTCTAGAAAAAAATATGATTTCTTATACTTTACTTACAACTGATGAGTGTGGAGGAGTTCATGCATAATTTGTACATGTTGAATATGGGTATCCCATGTCTAGATAAAAAAAGAATATCATCAATATATATCACAATAATATGTCCCATATGCGGTCTAAAAATACGATTGATAATTTTCATGAATATTGATGGAGAATTGCTAAGATTGAATGGCATTACAAGCCATTTATACATATCAAATTTGGTTTTGAAGGTGTTTTTAGTGCATCACATGAATTGATTCATGCTTGATCATACTTGAAGGTGAGATTCTTTTTGGTTAAATACAAAGAACCCTTACGTTGATCAAAGAGATCCTTGATACATCGAAAAGGGTATAAATTTTTTTATTGTAATCTTATTAAGGGCGTGACAATTTGTTACAAGACTACATTCATTATTTTCTTTCTTTGGAATAATAAATGCTAGTGAGCCACAAGAAGAGGTACTTGGTTGAATCTCGCCTTCATTAATGAGTCTAAAATAGTTTCCCAATTTCATTGTGCTCAACCATGGAGAATTAGTAGGTGGGGTAATTAGGAAGGGAAACAGGGAATGAGTTCAATAGAAAGGTGGATGGGACAAAGTGGAGGTAGGTAATGAGGCACAGTGAAAACATCATTGTAGGTGTCTAGAATAGCTTGGAGTGTAGGGGGGAGACGCTTGTTGAATTTATCTACCTTGAGTTGTTGAATAACACATAAAGCTAGTAGTTGAGTAAGGTTTGATGAACAACAATAGTGCATATTAATAAATGGGGTTTGTAAGGATATGGAGGTGCGATAGAACATAATTGGTAGCATCGACATAGGATCTCATTAGTATATGTGTTTTGATTCCCATCATAGATGGCTTGTGATTAATATAACAAGGCTATCCTAAGATCATATATGTGTAGTCTAGTGGAATTGCATCACAATCTATTGTGTTAATGCAGTGTTCAATGGAAAAGGTAATTTGGTGGCATTGTTTGATGAGGATAGAGGTGCCTAAATGTTGACCCATCCTAGATGGTAGGGTTGAGGATGGGGTATAAAAAGAATATGAAGTTCATAAACTAGTTCATGGGATGTAATATTTCATTCACAACCATCGTCAATAATCAGTTGGGATAGGTATTGTTTGATTTTGAAATTGTGATGGTAGAGAGAGGAGTTAGTGGTTGGGGAAGAGGTGGTCATTGAGGCAAGAATTTTATAACGGTTGGAGGGGTTGTATAAATCAAGGAGATCTAGTTTTTGTGGTGAACGTTGTCTATGGTTGTAGCACATAAACATTAAGTCAGGTATATCTTGCAAGGAATGAAATTCCATGATATCATGTGTGAAGGTATAGTGAGAAATATAGAATTCAATGTTATGTGGGGTGATGAAAAAGGGTTGAGTGCAAGGAAAAAACCAATAGGTTTAGTAGACTGTTAGAAAGGGTGTTTGTAGGGATTCCACTTTTCCACAAAAATAACACACTTAAAATCCTCATTAAGAGTGATGTTGGTAAATAAGAGCACAACATGTCATATGGAAGGTAGTAAACCACAATTAAATTTGATAGAACCACAATGGTGTTGGCCTAGGACTAATTGTGTAATCTCTCACTAATATTTTGGCACGACCAAAACTTAATTACAATTAAAATCTCCCTTGGTTAGTACATTGATAGGGTGGATCCAAAGATGACATAATACTCATGTGTTCACATCTGTATGGAATTTGACTTGGAAAAGGGGATCTCTGAAGTGATTCAACTCAACTTGGAAGGATCGATCTACATACAAGTTCTTAATTATAAGAAATTTCAATCAAACTGCAATGATCCATGCCATGATTATGGAAATTGCACTAAGGATTGAAAAAAACACCAATCAACTCAAAATACTCCAATGCATAGTACTTTATTAAAATATTGTTGAAGCATGCATAGTACTATCTAATGCATAGGCATTTTGATCCTCGTGTATTCATGAAAATATTCTATTTGAGATATTCTGTTATTCACAAAATAAGCTAAATCCATATAATTTGTCCCTTGTAGTAGGTTGTCAAAGATTTTTCGGTTGCATTCTATTTTGGAATTTGAATGCACCTCTTTTATGTATAATGAAGGTTGTATATAGATGAAGATAGTGTTGAACTCTTAATGTGTTGTTATGGTGGGATGAATTGATTTGTTTGAATACACACATAGATCAAATTTTAATGATATCCCATTATTTGAAGATAGGCATAAGTTTGAGTTTGTTTAGCATCAACTTTTCCTTCAACATGTTTATAGTATTGTAGGATTGACATTGAGTGCTTGTAACCAAGTTTTATGAATGGAGATTTTTTTAATGAAATGAAAGATGGATTATTTCAAACCCATAGTTGTTATGATTGTTTCATGAAAGAGAAAGAGATGAAAGGAGTAATGGTGAATGAAATAGGCTGAAATTATACATGTAAATTTTCTTCTTGCATGTCTCTTTCCCTCATACTACCATCATATTTATTTCCTCATGTTCTATCGTTTGATCTCAAACTAATTTTGACTTGTGGCCATATTTTCCCTAACTTATTAGATGATAATGGATTTTATTGGTGTACTAAAAATTATTTTCATTGTTCTGTAACAAGATCAAGAGGAGGCCATGGAAAGAGGACATGGACGACGTAGAACTACTAAATCGCAGAGAGGAAAGTGGGTGGAAGAGGATATGACAACAAAATATACAGATACAATAAAGGTAAGAAGACAAAACAACCTCAACCAAAGGAGGAAGGTCTTTATGAATTCACAAATGCTACAACATAGAGGAGATAAATTCATTTTTTTCCATAAGGCCTTTGAGGTCAAACTTATTGGTTGAAAATGCACAAGAATGGTGATTAAATGTGATTCTATGATCAAGGGAAAAGTTTGAAAATTAGGATGGCCATGTGGGATAGGGATGTTGGATACTTTTCTTGTTGAAATTTTGGCTCGATGTATATACCTAGGATCGTAAAAAAAAAAAATCAACTCCAAAACATGATATCAATATGTCAAATATATGACTAAGGTGAGGTTTTATGTTGGATAGCATATTCATTGAAATGATATAATTGGTGTACTAAACATTATTGACTATGTTGTGTATTACATGAGCCAGATGAGGCCATGGCAATAGATTGTGTCATATCAAATGAGACACAGCGGATGACGCGGGACATGAGGTACTCAAATTTTGACTTAACTTAGGAAAAAATGATCTGATGGCATTTTGTGACATGTCCATTTTTTTCACAATATTTTTAAAATTTATAGTGTATTATACAATATTGATATAAATTAATGCAGGTTGTTGATTATTTTAGATGGAGATTGCAGAAAATGTAGACCCTGAGCATTCAACTAGAAAAATAAACAGATATGTACATAGACATGGACCTAAAACTGTTAAATCACGTAGAGAAAAGTGGGTGGAAGGGGATATGACAATGGATAATGTAGACACAACAAATGATTGCACTGAACAAGAGGTTGGTCAAGACTATACTACATGGGATAAAAAATTTGAGAAAATTGTTGTTTGTGGATGTTTTGTATGTTGTGGAAAGAAACAATTCAAACGAGCGATTGTACAAAGACATTACATAGATGATGAGATTCTAGTGGGTAGTATGACTCCTACAATCGATTCAAATTCAATAGGAATTGTGGCAAGGAATTTTCCAATTTGATATAAATAATATTTATACTTCTTTTAAACATTGTTTTATATTATTTAAATAATTAATTTTTTTCTTAATGAATACTTGCAGGATAAAAAATTTGGTTTAAAGTTTCTTGGAGCATCGACTTCTAGCCTAGAGGGCGATGATCATTTATCAGATGATACATCTAACAAAAATTTGTGCACATATACTAGCTTCGAAGAAGAGGATTTGATGAAAACAAGAACCACAAAAGATGCATAATTTGCTTAAAGACAAGGGGAAGGTGGACTACATACCCTATGAGAATGAATGTAATGGAGATGATGACTTGCCTCAAGTTTGATATCAATTTACAAAGAGACATTTGATCATCGACTATATTGCGCTTGACCCACTGATCAACAACTACCTAAAGTGTATAAGGTCTTTCAATTTTGGGGATACAACTACATGATACGACCCTCCAATATTCATGGAGCAAATCTAGGCCTCTTTATTGTCCAAAATTTCCATGTGGAATCTAAAAAAAGAAACAATTTACAACAAACCACTAGGAGATTAATGCCATATTATGGGTCAGCATATTACAGTGGTGAATGGAGAAGGCTAGCAAAATATAATCCTAGCATGTCAACATATGGTCTAAATTTGAATATGTATACACATCGTCTCCAATTGGAAAGTGGAAAAGAAATGAATAGAGTTCATATTATTTATATAGATGGACATGCATACACACACATAAATATTGCAGGTTTTATAAATAGTAGTAAGGGAAGGGACCCTACTGTAAGACTGAATTTTCAATTTGTTGAAGTTATAAATGATAAATATGGAGATATGGAAAGATAGGTTGGTAGATTGATAATGGTTGAGGCTATTATGGACCTTACCATTGGAGGTGATTTATTGATTAATCACCCCTTCTTAAAACACACTCCTACACAAAATAAAAGGGAAAAACAAGGTCTCCTTAAGGATGTTTTTAAGGGAAGAAAACCAAAGAATAATCAATGAGTGTGGATTGACATTTTATAAACTATGTTGTCAAAATTGTGTTTTATTTTAAATTATTGTATAAAAATAATGGTCTATAAAATAATGTTTCATTATTCAATTGATGTATATATATTCATACATTTTGTATTTTTATTGGTTAAGACATATTTGATTATATTTCTTTGAAATTGATACAATTATTATTTATCCAATTGTTTCCAAACATTAAATAATGCTTGTGTTTGTTGATAGGTAGAATATATTGATGATACACCTACTAATACCCAAGCTTGAACTAGATTATTAAGATTTGGACGGGATGATCCAAACCATCCTTTAAACCATACCAAGGCAAAAAGAGAAACATTGAAGAGAATACTAGGAGCTGATAAATTTGAAGAGATGATGAGATTAACATACATTGATGACATGCCACATAGCTTTAATGATGATGATGATGGTGACAATGCAGTGCATGAATAAGGATTGAATGAAATTCTTATAGGTTTCTTTGGGGATGGAAACAATGATGACGATAATGATCATATGGTTGACAGTAACGATGATAGTAGGGGTAATTACCACCAACGCAATATTGATGATAACAACCTAAAAGAATCAATCAAGAAAGTTGCGAAGACACTTGTGTTCAGATCAGGTGAAGTAGAACCTCAAAACTTGCATGCACATTGATATTATTAGAAATCAAGTCACTATTTGGTTGGTCAGACAAAGGATTCACTACCCTACTGAAGTGAGTTGAAATGTATTTATTACTTTTCATTGTCAATAAATAGTCCTAGTATAGATTTTATATTTCTTCAAGGGGATTTTAAAACCATATATTGTATATAAATAGTCCTAGTATAGATTGACATATCAAACATGTTCATCATAAGTCAAACATTCAATTGATTTAATCTCTGGCAATCTTATAGGGCACTAAAAACTAAAATATTCCCTAAAGAGAATGTGTTTCCATCAACTTGCAGAGAAGCACGTCGGTTGTTGGCTGAGTTGGGGATTGAATATAAGAAAATTCATGCATGTAAAAATGATTTCATTTTATATAGAGATGAATATAAAAAAAAAGGTAGAATGCCTTGTATGCAAAGAGAAGAGATATCATACAAATGTATAAGGTCCTACAGTTCCAAATAAGATTTTATGTCACATGCCAATTATACCTAGACTTCAATGAATGTTTTGTTGCAAGTCACTTGCACAATTGATGGAATGACATGCAAAGAACAAGAGTAAATATGGATTCATGTGAATTCTAGCCGACTCCAAAGCAATGAAACACATAGAGGAAAAATGGCCAAGTAAATTCAAAGATGAACCGCGTAGTATTAGATTTGGTCTTGCAATTTATGGAGTGTGCCCATTTTCTTTCCTGACCTCAAATTATAGTGTTTGTCCATTCGGATTGATAATATATGATATTCTCTCATGGATGAATGTTATAAAGGAGCACCTTATGCTGACTCTCATTGATCTAGGAAAACATCAAGTTAAAAACATGGATGTTTATATTGCATCTTTTATTGATGAGATGCAAATGCTATGGAAAGGCATAAGAATGTATGGCATGTCACATCCTCCATCAAATAGGTCCTTCATGTTGTATTGTGTGCTATGTTGGAATATTCATGATTTTCCGGGACTTGGTGTCTATTTTGGTAAGATAAAATATTTACGTATTCACATTCATAATTTATTTTCATCCCAACTTGCATACTTACTTTTATACTATTGTTTTTATTCTATTAACATTACTTATTGAATTGCACGACTTCAAACAAAGGGGATATTTTCATGTCCAAGATGTGTAGATCAATTTCAAGGGAGGTATTCTAAATATCTACATAAATGTATTTATGCAAACAACAAGGTTTTTCTACAACTAGATCATAAATTTAGAAATCGTTTGAAGAATCAATTTGATGGAAAATTTGAAAATAGAGGCCCTCCCATGATTATGGGTCCAGGTCAGCTTAAGAAGTATGAAGATGTTGAATTGAAAGATTGGCATGATTTTTTTTACCAAGATGATTCAATTGAAGAACCAGAACCAAGTTGTAGTTAATATGCCAGAATGAATGAAAAGAAAATCCATATTTTATGAGCTCCCTTACTGGAAGGATCTATTAATATCTCACCTTTTAGATCATATGCACATCTTCAAAAATTTCCTAGATTCTATATTTCGACATATATCAGGCAAAGAGAAGGACACCTTGTCTTCGAGGAGAGATATTGCTCTTTCGCATACAAAAATTTATAGAAGACAGTTGTGGCCAAATAGGGAAAATGAAACATATGTAGAAGCTCCATAAATTTTGAAAAAAAAAAGAAGAGCTAGACCAACTAAAAAATATCATATGTTCAATAAGGAAACCTACTAGCTATAGGTCATCATTGGATAAATATTTTACAGTTGATGGACATATCACGGGATTTAAAACACATGATTTTCATAATTTTATGAAGATATTATATATCATCATTTAAGTTTTACTAGTAACATTGATTAAGTACCAAATATATTTTGATATTTTGTTGTGTAGAAAAATTACTAATGACCTTTGATAAATGTGTTTGATAGCATATCATGCCATTGGAAATTAGGGGGGATTCATGTCTTACCATTGACTTAAGGAATGCCATAAGTCGATTGCCAACATTTACAAGGTATGTGGTATGAAATGTTCATGTGAGAGAGACATATAGATATTATATTCCATTTTAATTTTTCACTAAAGGATCATACTAATTTACTATTCTTATATTAGGTGGGTGACCTCCAAGGAGATCCACAAATGTGAAGTCCCAAAATGGAAGAAGGAAATTACAGAAATTATATATGTATTTGAGAAGGAGCTCCCTACAATTCCATTTACTTATACACCTAGTTGATGAGATTGAATTAGCGGGTGTCGTATCAATGAGCTAGATGTTTTTATTTGAGAGGTATATGAAAACTCTAAAAATACATGTTCGACAAAAGGCACATCCAGAGGGTTGTATGGATGAAGGGTATGTATTGAATGAAGTATTCTTCTTCATATGTGAATTCATTGGTAAGGATTTTGAAGATGGGCCATGCTTCTGGGATGAAGAACGAGCATAAGGTATTATTGATGGAGAAAAACCACAATCTAATGGTGTTCAAGTAGAAATTAGTAAGTAAATTCATGATCGTTTTGGTTTTTTTTATTGCAATCATTAATTTTCTCTATAATTTATCTATCAAATTAACAACATAACATTTGAAGTTTGAAATAAACATGTTGACATGTAATAGGTGTAGAAGAAAGTGCTATACTCAATAGGTTCATTCTATACCACATGGATTTTATGAACAAACGGATTGATTTGTATGATAAAAAGAGAGAATAAGTGTTAGAAGCAAGGAGATAGTTTAAGAGATCCAACCCAAGGAATACTCCACTTCCCACTGATTTGCTTATGGAATGGGGAAAATATTGCACACTAGATGTAGAAATTTCGATACAAATTAATGTATTCCTACAATTCTCCTGATCTAACAATTTCCACCACTTGTTAAATACAGAATCGCTTCTACTACTATTATTGCAGAAGCAATTTAAACCACGATCACAACCACAATGCACAAAGTGAAATATCAATAAAATACAACACAAAAGTTTTACCGGGAAAGCGTAAAGCTAAAAACCCCACTATCATATATTATGTATATCATGAATCATGAAACAATCTCATACAAAACTATAATCCAAGAGATATCAGTACAATACAATCATCTCACACTATCATACACAAATTAGCAAATACATGCGCCAATTCCTATGTCCAGACAGCCTACCTCCTATGCACAATCTCTGCAATCCGAATTCTCACAATGAATCGAATGAATACAATTGCCTCATTTGTACATGCCCATAAGCATATTCACTGCATGTGTGAACAAATCACAACTAATAGACAAATTGTCCCTTTCACCTGTTATCTCAACTGGATCTCCATTGGAACTGACATGCATGTAGTTAACCGTGGCGAATCTTCAGTTGCATGTGAGTTCACTGATTAACTGAACTCTCACTAGTGCATGCTTAGTTACAACTAGTACAACTGATATTAACTCACTTAACTACACTTATAATTCTGTTACAATTCCAAA
>CBVK0100580673.1:0-17452 GCA_900067695.1 Picea abies | reverse complement strand
GGGGGGGGGGGGGGTCCGGAATTGGTATTAAAGTATGGGCTGAGATCTACGGCCTCAAATACATCGTCCAGATCTATGGTTCCAAATGGATTCTGGGCCCCCTAGCGTTCTTCTTTTAACCAAAGGGGGGGGTCCGAAATGAATTTTCCCCGCAGGTGGACCCATTGTCACAGATGGCTCAAGCCTATTGGTCAAGAAGTCCCATCACCCACATGCTGCCTGACAGCCCCTCACTCATAGACATCACCCTCCACCGAACCCACTTGTCCCACTCGCTCCTGGTCTAAGTCCCATCCCATAACTGCCGCCAGTCCCTGCTGTCAGGCCTCACCTTTTCTGTTTATGGCTAGCCCCCTTCGGCGACTTCCACCTCCAATCACATGCCTCCACGTCATCTCCCGTACACATTGGCCGCCATCTCCTGCCATCCCATCCCCTTAAGTGTCGTCCCCATTGCAAGATTAAGCACAGCGACAGTGACCACAGTTTCATCCACAACAACAGTGTAGGTACCAGAAGGCACCATAGACCTGGCTAAGTCTATGGAGAAAATGAATTTGCAGGAATCTGAAATCAGTAGACTCAAGAAAGAAATGGAAAATCTCCAAGAGCTAAAGACTTCTTTTCAGACAAGTCTAGCCAAAGAGAAACAGGTGAACAAGCAAATCTGGAAGGAGCTACAGCAGTTCCAAAAGCAGACCGTCACAGGGAAGACTCTGGTTGAGTCAAAAGAAGTGATATGGATTGGTATCTCCAAGTCCATAAATGAAATCTGGTTGATGGTTCAAATTATGTTTGAACAAAATGAATTGCTTGAGAGAAGCAAACAGGCAGTGGAAAAAATTAGAACGGAGTTGGGAGACATGCCTGCACAAGCCAAAAAAATCATAAGGTTCCTTAATTCAAAGACCAGGGAGGAACTGGAAGAATTGAAGATTGAGGATAGGACTGAAACTATATTGGAAGTGAAACGAGTTCTGACCAAGAGAGGCCTCATGCTTCAGCTTGAGGAGAAAATCCAAGTTATGGATCAAGGAGTGCAAAGGTTTTTCCACAAGGTAGATGCTCTGCAGAGGAAAGGCCTGCCCGGTATGAAAGTCATCAATGATAAATTAATGACGCTCCCTGACTACAGGAAAAGGATGACAGAAATATCTAACGACAGCTCAAAGTTCGCGGGGATACAAGGGAGTATCACAAGTAAAGATTTCATGGAGGCACTGCAGTTGGATATTGAGATCCAGCATGAAATTAAGCACATTTTCGTCATCAAGCCTACATTCGCTAAGTACACAGACATGGACGAAGTGTATAGGAGATTGCTCAAAGTGACAGTGCCAGGTCATATCCAATGGGAAGAATTGTGCGATCTACTAGATTAGTAGATGAGCTGTCATTTCCAGTCAGCTGTCCTGTCAACAGAGGTTGTGGAGGCACCTCGCCAATGGCCTACCCAGAAGTTCAGCAAACAGTTGTGATGAGTCACCAAATAGTTTTTGATTAGTTGAGTTAGTTATGCTAATAATAGTATGGACACGTCCTGATCAGTTATGATAGGAACCTTTGTATTTTGACTTATAAATACTTCTTTTTTCAATGTATTGAGGGTTGTTGTTGATTTGCACACCCGATTGTTATAGAGCTGTAACATTTTTGACGAGATCCACCATTAATAAAGAAGAGGCGTTTTACAGGATTCTTGTGCATGTTTCACTGGTGATGTGATTTTCTTAGTTAAATGTTTTCTTGCTCTGTGATCATCATGTTTTTCTATAACTAATCTGTACGAATAGCGTTATGTTGCAGGATTTATCCCTGATACCCTGTTTCCGATTCTATAGATTTTAATGTTCATCTTCTAAATTCCTTCAGTTAAGAGATTCTTAAGTGCTTGTTAATTGGAGTTATTTTCCTTATCTTTCTTCTGTCCATCACTTAAATTATTAAAGATCCAGTGAACTTGTTATCTCGCCTTGTGAAAGATTTCTTCAGCGTTTTTGGTTGCATCTCGGATTTTATTAAGTACAGACCCCATAGCCCAATGGATGTGTAATTTGTCTCAACCAACTTTAAAATTTTTTTACAACAAAACAAAACTCGTGCCTTTACCTAGCCTAATATCTTTCAAACAAAGCTAAATATTATAGAGAGATACCTCTCTGAAGCTGGAAGGACTAGATCCCAGTTTTAAAAGTGGTTGGTTAAGGTTACCTTTGTAAATTTCTTCTTTCTCAACCTCTAAGAAATTTACCGAGTGCTAACACAACGGAAAGAGTAAGACAAACATGAGCATAACATTCATCATGTATACACAGAAAGCATTGGAACACCATGAGTCTGAATCAAAGATTCATATATTAATCTCAGAACTTCTGTACATGGGATCTTCTACACAACTCCCTGCTTCTTCTCTTCTCAATTGATAATATTAATGTTACAATGATACAAGATGAGGGTGTCTATATTCAGTTTTCCCTCCTATGCTCTAAACTGTCTAATCTACATTTAAATCTACCTACTCATATTAATTATGCATAAATTCCTTCACCTACTACAGATAAGAGAAACCGCTCAAGATATGTTTACAATATCTAAGTGTGCTTCCTCTTAACTATTACATTAATTTTTCAAAACATTTCAAAAAATGTGCACTGGTGCTTTCTAGTTGTCTTTTGCCTTCACACTTGCTTGCTGCTTACGATGCTTGCGATGCTCCTGCATCAGAAGGCCATATTTCTAAACTTAGTGGTGTACTCTTGTACACTCTGCCTCTGCCTCTACCTAAAGTAGTGTCACCAGATCCATTAATCCTATACATACCTGATAGGGTAAAATTGGGACTTGAATAGGGTTTTAAAGTCCTCCCACCAAGTTACTAGTGGATCACCCTCCATCCTAAGTGTTTATGTATGGATTTCCCACTGGGCTAAAGCATGGCCCTCTAACTTCAATCAAGCAAATGAAATATTCTACTCTTCATCTATTTGGTGAACGCTAAAATAAACTTCCAGTTGTTGAAACCAATGATTTAGTTTTAATGCATCGATATCACCTTGATATCCCTTTATGTCCACTTTCACTTCCATCTTGAATAGGTATTGTGAAGGGTTCACGACAGTCGAACTCGGTTGCTCATTCTTAGATTATTTTTGCGACTCATTTCTTGAGTTTTCTTGATCTTCCAATTTCCCCTTCTATCTATTATTTGAGTTATATCCTCCATCATATTTTAAAGGTTCAAGCTTGATTGCTAGAGACTCCACGAGGAGGTTCATATTGCAGCTAATGTCGACAACTTGCACTTCCAACGGCTCAAATATATCTTCTAATATCCCCATCCTTCTAGGTTGGGCCATGCTACTCCATAACACACTCTTACTAATATCTAAAACCAAATTTTAGTATCCCCAACTTTAGGTCATTAGGCTATGCCACGTAAAAATTCTGCATTTCTACTATATATATTTATACAAATTTAATACAGACAGATACATTCTTCTAATGCATAGAATCATGTGTAAATAGAAGTAAGCCTATACATACATCATACATAGGCAATACTCATAATTATATAGACATGTACAAATATATAACATGTAATTGGATACATAATTGATACTGATCTTTTATAGAAGACCACCAATTGTGTGTAGACCTTTCAAGAACCTCCCAGCCTTAGACTATGCTACTCAAAGCTCTCAGTAGTGGGTCACCCCCAAGCTAAGATTAAGCTCCACCCAAGTAAAGGGATTCCTATCTAGGCTGAGACAATATAGACAACAAGAAGGATTTTTCCCAAGAAGCCAACTCAAACTACCAGCCTACAGTCTCTCATTCCCCACATGGTTGTCCCACCCTAGGAAGTGTGCCCCTTCTCTGCTCAACAGTCCTTCAGCTGCCCCACTTCCCTTCCAAGGCTTCAACAATAGGTCAGAAAGGAAGTCTAAAAGCACTGTAACTGTAGTTGGGCTCCTTCAGGAATTCAATTCCCAACAGTTACCTCACCTAGAGAGAGTTGCTCACAGGCCTTAAAACCTGCATCTTCAATCCCACAGGCCTGACAACCTGCTTCTTCAATCCATCTCTATAGTCAACGAGGTACCATCTTAGATGAAGGAAGCAATAGAAAACAAAATATGGAATAGGTGGTGGCAGCAACCATGCTCAAGTAAGGAACAGGGTGTTTCATATAACATGAAAGATATAGATGATGGTCAACAACAATTGCCTTCGATTTTGGTATAAGTGCAACTCATAACAGAAAGGTACAACATTGGTTTGGGTAGGTACGGGTGCATTGTGCCTCCCATGAGGGATACGGTTTATTGGTGATAACATGAAGTACAAGGTAGTTGTAGGAGTGTGTGCTGGTTCCAGAGGTATGTGAATGATCTTGAGGTTCAATGATGGAGATAATGGCTGACTGCATGAGGAAAATATCCCAAAACAAACTAATTTCCCCACATATATTTTCATGCACCTTGTATGACACATGGATCTCCAGGAGCTCGATGTCTCTCCACTTGGGACTCATTCACCTTCCCATAAGAATTTTGGATAAAATAATTATCCTCACCATAATATTTAAGAATAATATTATAATATTCCTTTGGCAATCAACCCTCTACCTTAGCCCCCTTTCTAGGTTCTTAGCCCCTCCCTTTCCCTTCCTAGTGTAGTTTATTCCCCAATACTCTTTTATATTGGTCAGTCTACATGCAACGATGTATTATATTATTGATATGAGTGTTTACATATACAAAAAGAGGCTCACTAGCCTTTTATCATCTAGGCTCTCTTGCCTAATCAACACATAAGCCTCCTGAATTATAATAACCTGTCTCACTAGCCTATAAAACATATTCACATTTACAACTGGGGTTGGGTCTTGGCGTGTTACATCCACCTCCCTTTATTTTATACACTTTCCTCAATGAATTATATATATACATATACAACCGAAAGTTCAAAAACCCTAAAAAATATGCAAGCATTATGCCCGCATAGCATCCTCAAACTCAAAATTTGCATCCTTGGGACCATACTAGGTCCATTGGACCTTTACTATATCTATGGCTCGATTTTGAATCTACTTGATCTTCTAGTCCAGAATGCACACCGAATGCACCTAAAAAGAACTTTCTTG
Organism: Picea abies; assembly: GCA_900067695.1. NCBI lineage: Eukaryota > Viridiplantae > Streptophyta > Pinopsida > Pinales > Pinaceae > Picea > Picea abies. The sequence continues at coordinate 12,306 of CBVK0100580673.1, read as the reverse complement.
CTCCACCTGAATCACATTCCAATCAATAACATGATTAGCATTAGGTATATACTTTTTTAACAATGACACATGGAATACATTATGAATAGACATGGATGTAGGAAATGAAAGAATATATTCCATGGGCCCAATCCTCTCTAGGATTTCAAGCAGCCCACAAAAACAAGCTTCCAACTTTGAACAATTTTTGAACTTCAGGGAACTTCTTTTGGCATTCATTTTTAAAAATACATGATCACCCACTTTAAACTCCCTGTCAGTTCTTCCCTTTTCTTCATATCTTTTCTTCCTTTCTTGAGCAACCTTTAAATTCTATTTTATTTTCAACACCTGCTCTTCCATTTCTCTGATTAGTTCTGGACCAACTATTTCTCTATATGTTGGGTCATCCCAGCTTACAGGTCTATTTCACCTTATGTCATAAAGTGCCTCAAATGGGCTCATCTTTATAGATGCTTGGTACCCATTGTTATAAGAAAACTCTACCAAGTGTAGGTAGTCTTCCCATTTTGATGGTTTATCCATCACATACATCTTCAACATATCCTTGATCACTTGATTCACCCTCTCTATTTTTCCCATAAGATTATGGATGATAAGTTGTGTTGAAATTCACATTTGTTCCAAATCCTTTAAATAATTCTTTCCAAAATTTTGATGTAAACTTTGGATCTCTGTCAAACACAATTGTCCTCAATATACCATGAAAGTGAGCAATTCCCTTCATATAAATATCAACAACATTAGTTTCCTTGTGAGTGAGCTTCACTAGAATGAAATGGGCAACTTTGGTAAGCTTGTCCACTACTACCATGATAGAATCATGTTGCTTGTTTGTTTTGGGCAACTTGGTGATGAAATCCATTCTCACAACTTCCCATTTCCACTCAGGAATGGGTAATGGTTGTAGTAACCTAGTTGGATGCCTATGCTCGGCCTTGACCTTTTGACACTCTAAACATTTGGAAATAAAATATGCAACTTCTCGCTTCATACCTAACCAATAATATTGGCTCTTGACAGCTGCAATAGCTTTCTGATACCCTGGGTGCCTAGCATAAGGTACATTATTCATTTCTTTCAATATCATATTCTTCAATTCCGAGGAATTTGGCACATAAATTCGACCTCTGTACATGAGAACTTCGTCCTCTCCCAGCTTGTAATATTCAACTTTCTACTACAAAATACCTTGCTGTAATTTTGTTACCATTTCCATGTAATGTAAATTTGATTTTGCAGCCTCCAAGATTCTGTCCTTCAAATTGTATTGGTACATGCTGATGGTTGTAGCATGTAACTCATGCACCCTTATGCTAAGTGCATCAGATAGATTTTTCTCTTTCCCTTTGATATGATTTATATCAAAGTCATATTCACTGAGAAATTCTAACCATCTACTTTGTTTGGCATTTAGAGTTGGTTGTCCAAATAAATATTTCAGACCATTATGGTCTATCCTTAACTCAAACCTTTTCCCCATGAGGTAGTGCCTCCACATCTTCAAGGAATGCACTATGGTTTCCAACTCTAAATCATGAGTAGCATAGAACCTTTCATGCTCCTTCAACTTCCTTGATTCATAACATATAACATATTGATTCTGACTAAGGACTCCACCAAGTCCTTCTTTACATGTGTGTGTACATAAAATGAAGTCTTCATTTGGATCAACAATCCTTAGTATTGGAGCATTGGTTAATAGATGCTTCAAGTGCTGGAAACTCTTTTCACATTCCACTCTCCACTGAAACTTCACTCCCTTATTTTGCAAGGAAGTGGTAGGGTGTGCAATCCTTGAGAATCCTTCAATAAATATTCTATAGTAGCCCGCAAGGACAATGAATGATTTGAATTTTGTCACATTCTTTGGTGTTGACCATCCTCTAATGGCCTCAATATTTTATGGATCCACTAATATCCCTTCTTTTGAGATGATATGTCCCGGATAATGGATTTGCTTCTGATAAAATGAGAATTTTCTCAATTTGGAATACAATTGATGCTCTCTTAATACCTGTAATACCAACCTCAAGTGTTGTTCATGCTCTTCCTCTGACTTTGAATATATAAGAATTTCATCCAAGAAGACAATGACAAACTTATCCAGATATTCTCTAAAAATGACATTCAATAAACACATAAAAACAACTGGTGCATTTGATAACCCAAATGACACCACTGTGAATTCATAATGGCCATACCTTGTTCGGAAACAAGACTTGCTAATGTATTCTTATTTAATTCTTAACTAATGATAACTTGACCTGAGATCAACCTTGTCGAATATTTTTTCATTCTTCAGCTGATCAAAGAGGTCATCGATCCTTAGAAAAGGATACTTATTCTTCACATTTACCTTGTTTGACTGTCTGAATTCCATGCAAAGTCTCAAAGTTTCATCCTTATTCTTCACAAAAAAAACCTGGGGAACCCCAAGGTGACACACTTGGGCATATATGCCCCTTCTTCATAATCTCTTCAAGCTACATTTGCAACTCCTTCAGGTCTGGTGTACTCATCCTGTAGGGAGTCTTGGGTATTGGAGCTTCTCGAGGCATCAAATTTATGGAGATATTAATGTCTCTTTTAGGGGGTAATCCTGGTATTTCTTTAAATACATCCTCAAATTATTTTAGGACTAAATGATCTTAAATATTTGAGACCTTGTCTCTATATTTCTCTTCCACGTGAGCTACAAATATTTGATATCCTTTCATGTAACTTTTCTTCATCTTCATTGTTGAGATTTCTCTGATAGTTATTGCCCTGGGAATTCCCTGTACTATCCTTAGGTTCCTTTCCCCATCCAGGAAAGTAAATTCCTTGTTATGACAGTCTAGGATAGCATGGTGTTGGTCCAACCAATCCATCCCAATTAGACAGTCATAAGAACCTAAAGGAAAGATTTTCAAATATGCCTTGGTGTTCAGTCCATTCATGTCCATTGGACATGACTTTACCAACTCATTAACCTTTCTTTTGGCTCAGGTAGCCAGCTGCACCAAACAAGATTTTCCATGCTTGCTTCTTGGAAAATGCAATCTTTCCACCATCTTAGGATCTATATAACTATGACTAGCTCTTGAATCAATTAAAATAGCAATAGTTTGGTTGTTGATCATACCTTCTACTTCAATCATATGTGACTGAAACTCGGCTTGCTTGTTGTCCAAGGATGCATAGATCCTTGGTACACTTCTTCCCATGTCCTTCACTATTTCAACTTGATGTACATTGTCAACATTCCTCACCATTTCTCCTCTGTGGGGAAAATCCCTATACATATGATCTCCTTTACAACCCCAACATTTAATAGGTGCTTTCCTTGGCCTTTGCCCCCTTGTCTCAATTGTTCTAGGTTCTCTAAAAGCTAGTTGTCCATGAGGATTGTTTCTAAAAAATGGTGGCTTAGTCCCCTTCTTCCTTTGTTCCATCTTATATTATTCTTATCATCCCAAGATTTTTGGAAAGTTGGCCTTGCTTTATGTCGATCATATAGGAATTTATCTCACCTTATGGTCTCCTCCAATGTTTTGGGATCATCATATTGTATCTTGTCACTGATGAATGGTGGAATCCCACCCAAATACCTCTGAATATTAACAGTCTCATCCTTGATGAACGAAACATACTTTAACAGCTCCAAAAACCTTATTTCATATTCATCGATGGTCTTACTCCCAAGCTTGAGTTCAAAGAACTCTTTCATTTTCTTGTCATAGTAACTCTTAGTCAAGTATTTATTTTCAAAATACTTCTTGAATTCCTTCCAAGTAACATGTCTGTCATTAATGTGTTGCACTTGCACAAGTTGATCCCACCACATGGATTCTTTTCCTTTGAGCTGGTAGATATCAATTCTTCCTTCTACGTATGAAGAATAAATATGTAATTGAAAATACTTTCTCATGCCCAACAACCATGTCTCTGCATCTTCACCCTTCTTGTGCTCACCATCAAATTGAAGAGGTTTGATTTTGTTCATTTATCCCCATATCTCATCCACCCCGATCCTCTTCTTATGCTTCCTGACAGGGGATGAAATTGAGCTACTGGGTGTTCTCCTATTGGAATGTCTTGGGGAGTGATGGTGATGTCTACTAACACTCATTGTTCTTCATTCCTCATCAGGAGACCTGTGACTTCCTGATTTTCTTGAGCCACTCTCCTTATCCAATTTATTTTCTATTATGTTCAAGCTATGCATTAACTTAATGTTGAAGTACTCTTGTTTCTCCTTGGATTTCATAATCCATTCATTATCATCTTTATGTCTTTGGAAATCCTTTTTCAAATTTTTTTATTTTCTCTGCCAAGTTCAAGATTTCTTCCTTTCCTTCTCCATGTCCAATTGCGCTTGCACCTTCAATACCCATATGGACATCCATCCCTCTGACATCACCTTCCTGGATGTAATCCCCCTATGTGTCTTCCATATCTCTGTAAAAATGTGCAACCAATAAAATCTGTTCAGCTAATTGATTCAACAATTTCATGAAATTTGAACCATTCTAATTCAATAATACATCAGAATTCTTTCTTTTGTTTTCCTGAAAATTTGACTATTCAAATCAATTTTCTGGGTGAACAATTATATTCTATTATTCAAGACCTTTCCAACTACTTCTCCCTTTCTCAATTCTGAGTCTTTAGTAGGTAGTTATGGATATTTTAAAAAAAAATTGTCTTAAACTGTGAGGTTGATCCATGTACAGTTGTTATTCTTCTTTAGAGTCAAGTTAGCTCATGGACTCATGCTGAATCATCTATTTAAGTTGATAGGCTCCTATAGTTTTCCTCCAAGGTAGGTCCATCTAAACCAAAAACTGCACGGGCTCCTTCTCTAAGCCCCTTTTTTGTCTTTAAAAACAATTTTTGGGCACTGACCCTTTTCCTTCAGCCCCAATCTCAGGTGACCACAGGTTGTGACCAAGCACTTAATTGAAGGTTCTTATTCATATCTTCGAGACTCCAGGGCTTCGAGACTTCAGGCTTCAGAGGTTCTACCTACACCATACATCATTTCCTCTGAACGTCGAATTGATGAACTCCCGAACCCTTTATCTCCGGAGCATTACTACTTCGGCACTCCAAATATTCGGGCTTTAGAGAATTTCTCAGCAAAACACAAAAACTCTCCCAAGTGTCGAATTTCCAAACAGGTCCACATCACTCTAGGTGATGTCATCACACTATGTCACTTCGGCTCTCCGAGACTTCGGGACTTTGGGACTTCAGAGGTTCTCACACCAAAACACATCCAAAGACCTGAATGCAAAACTTCTGAACTCCCAAATAGTGTTCTCTGGAGATTTAGAACTTTGAGGCTCCCGAAGAATTCTCCAAACTACACCATAAATCTCCCGAATGCCTAATATTTGATAATATGTAGCCATGTGTCCCAGAAAATGAACAATCCTGATTTACTCCAAAGTTCGAGACTTCAGGATATTTTCTTCCAGGTAACTTAAGAACTTGTTCCTCCCAGAGTTCCCAACCTCCAAACTATCATGACATTTGTGGCTCAAACTCTCCTACACACAGATCCAACGGCCCAGATCTATCCCTCTCCAAATCCAATGGTCAGGAATTATTCCCCTATGATCTACATCATAGATTCACTCAAGGACTTCAGAGCTTTAGGAATTTTACCTCATTTTCGTCCAAGACTTTAAAATTGTTGAAGAAGTGAAGTCTGAATGACTTGAGGGGTTAACTGTTGTGCTCCTTTTCCAGATATGATCGCTATGATGGATTCAAACCCCTCCCGAACATATCTCGTTTGTTTTTCTTCTCACAAAGAGATATTTCTCTTCTCTGAGTTTGAAAATTAAATAAGTCACTTGTGCACTCCTTGCACTTCAAATTCAACCCATTCCAAGTCTGAATTGGCTTGAACAGGTATTAAATTATGAAAAATTCACCACTTTGATCAGTTTCCTCCAATTTTCCATGAATTTAACAACATAAAATTTTGGGGCTTTTGCCCAATTTCACGCAAGTGAATCACCTCAACTTGCTCAACCCTTCTAGGCTTAGTGTTGGAAAATGGGACTCTGATACCAATTTTTAATATCCCCATCCTTCCAAGTCGGGCCATGCTACTCCATAACACACTCTTACTAAGATCTGAAACCAAATTGCAGCATCCCCAGCTTTAGGTCGCTGGGATATGCCACATATAACAATTCTTTATTTCTATTGTATATATTTATACAAATATAATATAGATAGATACATTATGTTGATTCTTAGAATCATTCTAAAATAACAATAAGCCTATACATACATTATACACAGGAAATACTCATAATTATAAAGACATGTACAAATACACAACATCCAATTGGACACATAATTGATACTTATCTTTTATAGAATACCACCAACTATGTGCAGACCTTCCACAAACCTCCCATCCTTATACCATGATGCTCAAATCTCTCAGTAGTGGGTCACCCTTGAGCTGGGACTATAAAATCCACCCGGGTAAAGGGATTCCTAGCTAGGCTGAGAAAATACAGACAACATGAAGGATTTTTTCCTAGCAGCCAACTCAAACTACCAACCTGCAGTCTCTCATTCCCCACATGCCTGTCCCCCCCTAGAAATGTTTCCCCTTGTCTTCTGAACAGTCCTTCGGCTACCCCACTTCCCTTTCAGGGCTTCAACAACAGGTCGGACAGGAAGTCTCAGAGCACTGTAACTACAGTTGGTCTCCTTTAGGAATTCAATTTCCGACAGTTCGGTCACTTGGAGAGAGTTTATCATAGGCCTGAAAACCTTCCTCTTCAATCCCCTGAGCCTGAAAACCCGCTTCTTCCATCCATTTCTCTAGTCAACCAGGTATCAGCTTAGGTGAAGGCAGAAACAGAAAATGGAATATGGAATAGGTGGTGGAAGAAACCATGCTCAGGTAAGGAACAATGCACTACACATAACAAGAAAGGTATAGGTGATGGTCAATGACAATAGCCTTCGAGCTTGGTATAGGTGCAACTCATAACATAAAGGTACAACACTGAGTCGAGTAGGTACGAGTGCACTGTGCCTCCTAGGAGGGATATAGTTTACTGCTGAAAAAAGGAAGTACATGGTAGTTGAAAGAGTGTGTACAGGCTCCAGAGGTACGTGAATGATGTTGAGGTTCAACAATGGAGAGAATGGCTAAGTGTGTGAATGGTTGAGTGCATGAGGAAAATATCCCAAAAGAAACTAATTTCCCCACATATATTTTCATACGCCCTATATGACACATGGATATCCAGGAGCTTGTTTTCTCTCCACTTGGGATTCATTCACCTTCCCATAAGAACTTAGGATAAAATAATTATCCTCACCATAATATTTAGGAATAATATTATAATATTCCTTTGGCAATAATCCCTCTAGCTTAGCCCCCTTTCTAGGCTCTTAGCCCCTCCCTTTCCCTTCCTAGTGGAGTTTAGTCCCCCATACTCTTTTATCGTGGTCAGTCTACATGTAATGATGTATTATATTAATGATATAAGAGTTTACATATACAAAAATAGGCTCACTAGCCTTTTAGCATCTAGGCTCTTCGACCTAATCAACACATAAGCCTCTTGACTTATAATAACCTAGATCACCATCCTATAAAACATATTCACATTTATAACTAGGGTTGGGTATTAGGGTGTTACATCTCTTCTATTGGATCTCTAGGGTTATTATAAACATACTCTTCCACCATGGTTAGGGTTTCTGTGACTTCTCTTTAAGTTGATTCTTGGATCCTGCAACTTCCCAAAAATACCCAAAATAAAAACCTTCTCTAATATGAATATGACCTGTAAACTACCATGGATATTCAAATAGAATAGTTTGTCACAATATATGTAATAAAATACTGAAATATTTACTATTAAGGTTAATTTCCTTTAGATCTCCACAATATTTAGTTACTGATAAAATAGATAAAATATAGAAAAATAGAGAATAGTAAAACACATTCACACCATTATAGTATACCTATGGAGGTAATATGGGGTACCTAGGGAGGTACCCAATGGGAATTTGTTTATGTATTATTAGTGGAGGCCATTAAATGTAAGGTGGAATAGGTCCACTATATTATTAAATAAGGCCCACTATTGTAGTTAGATATAATAAATAAGATTTCTAGAAGATTCCTTCTTTAGAATGTTCCTAGAAGATAAAGAATGTTATATAAAGAAGCGTAAGAAATGTATTGGAGCATAGTGAAGAATATTGTGAATTTATCAAGTATTTATTGAGAAGTTTTATCTTTCCTTAAGAATTAATATATGGTGTTACCCTACCTCAAGGATTTTCTCTATTTCTTATGTTAAGTGTTTCAATGAATGGTTTGGTTTATTCTTGTTGATATTGTGGGTTTATTTTGAGATTTTTCTTCAGATCTATTTAGGTACTTAACAATTCGTATCAGAGCACTTTCCTTCGCCATTGAAGGGAAGAAATTTTTGGTTCTTTTGTAGAATTTTTAAAAAGGAAAAAGAGGAGCGGTGAACTTCAAGTTCAGATATAAAACTTTTTGAGAAAAATTTGCCAAAAAAAATTGGATATTTGAATTCCTCTTGGAAACATACCCAATTTAAAAAAAAAAAACCATCATCCAAAATGGAGTTCAGAAAGTGAAGTTATCAGCGTTTTAAATTTGTCAAATTTTCAAGGTTTTTCCGAAAAAAGTCGTGCGATTTTCACTATAAGTTAACTTAAAAAAAAAAAAAACTAGTTTTTTTGGGGGTTATGGGTAGCAAGATATTTTTTAATGGAAAAAATGACAGTCCTAGTATTGAATAATTCCTAAAGGCCCTCAATTCAGAATGGAAAGAGAAGTGGAGATTTTATGTTTTCTCTTGTCTTCAAGAAGATGCTTGCACATGGTGCCAATCATTAGACGAAGTCAAGATGCTCTGCATTTTTGATGAATAATTTGAAAAAATATTTGTTGATAGGTGGTATCATGTTGAAAAACATGATACAAAGAGCACCAAGGGTTTATTTTCACGTGGAAACTCTATATTACAGGTTCATGGATATTTCATAAAGAAAATATCAATGTTTCTATTAACCCTAATTGCATGCATACTTTTATCAATGAGCAGTTGGTTAATAGATTGCAAGTTACTACCAAGAATATTCAAAGCACACATGTTGAGGGTAAAAATATTCTTATCTTTAAATATTTGAAGATTACCATGGATAAATATGTGTTACATTTGGATTTTTATTCTATGGATATGTTTTCATCCGATATTATTTTGGGATATCCTTGGAGAGAATCAATGGGTACCATTAATGTTAATGTGCAAAAGAAAATTTTGAAGTTGTGGTACAAGAAAAAGAAAATCACATTCCAAGATGTGTTTCTTAGTAAGAAATATGGGCCCGTGGAGGCCAACAAAGAAGTTATTTTCGAATCCGAAGTTGAATTAGAGGTAGAGTCTATAGAAGGAGATGAAACAAAACCACAGGAATAACACAATGAGGAAACTAAGGAGGGCATTGAATCAAAGGCACAATGTGTTGCATATTTGAAGAAAAAAGAAAAGATTCCTACATTTTTTGTATATTATCATCCACATCATATAGACAAACAACAGTCATAGAGGAAAGGGCGTGAGCATCAACACATTTATGCACCAGCAGAGAACTTGAAAGGAAACTAATCAAGAGGTGCATGGAGGACCACTAGCACTACAAGAAGACATCAATCTAGAGAGAAAATCCCATGGCAACCCCAACATGATGTCGAGCAAGATTAGGGGGGAAAGGTAGAAATTGAACATCATGTTTTTGGATTACTGAGAGGGGGGTGAATCAGTAATAGAGAAATTTAATCCTTTTTAACCATACAATCCAAGTGTTATATCAATGTAGCATTATCATCCAATAACTGTAGAGTAAATAAGAAATGAACAAATGAATAATCATATACATACACAGTACACCAATGTGTTACGTGGAAACACAAAGCGGGAGAAAACCATGAAATTTTTCTTCTTATATGTCTTAAAGAATTACATTCATTGGAAGCACCAACTTCCTTTGTTTTCCAGTTTTAACTGGAAGGAGGCTCCAACCCCCTAGTTTCTAAGGCTACAACGTGAGGGAAGCTCCAACTCCCCAATTCTCTAGCTACAACTAGAAGGTGGCTACAACCCCCTATGTTCTTCGGCTACAACTGGAAGGTGGCTACAAACACCTATCCTTGCCCTATCCAACCACCCTGAAGTAGAAGTAGAATGATGGAACCACTGTCACACTATCACTGTGAGATATACCGATGTAAACCTGTACCAATAAACCTGAACCATGAATCAAAAAAGCATCAACCTATACCTCAACCTGTAATCAACCTGTACTATAAATAAGTGCATCAACCATGCACCAACCTATACCAAACAATCTGTAATCAACCTGTACCATAAACAAGTGCATCCAACCATGTACCAAGTATGTACTAAACAACCTATAATCAACCTGTACCATAAACAAGTGCATCCAACCATGTACCAAGTATGTACCAATCATGTTTCAACTACTCATCAACTATGACTCATAAATATGTACCAACATCATCAACTATACACCTCATGTATGTGCCAACTCGTCAACTGATTGTCTCAACCATGTACCCAACATGCACGTTAACCAAAAGCCCTCATCAATTTCATCATCCAAATATTATTTGTAACTCTGTAATAGACCTGTAATGAATACATATATGAAAATAATACACAATGTTCTTTAGTGTTTTTTATGCAATTACTCCAGGTTTCACTACTTGGAACCTCTTAGAAAAGGAGTTATAGCAAAAATGGCATACCTTGTTGAATTCTGGCTTATTCTAGAGAGTGACCTTGTAGAGCATGCCCCGCATGGAATATTTGTTAAACTTATCTGAAACTGTTACAAATCATACTACAGACTATACTCTAACCAACACATTTGGTCTTACTGAATTTGGATCTGTTATAAATAATTTATGATGTTTTTTCCCGAAACACCTTAGAAAGCATCATCAAAATAATTTATCCTTCCTTGAATTTGAGCCTTCTTTTCTTCACCTTCCCTCAGAAATTAGGCTTAGATATCCTTTGGTTACCCCAAACACATATAGGTATTCAATACTCTCAAGTGTGTCTTAAATGAGAGAGCCTTACCTCTTATTAATACTCTCCAAGTAGCTTCCTTAAAAACATCTTCTAGGTCACTTTTCCCACTATCCTTATTTTCGGGTTAACCCACTTTTAATTTCTCCATTAAATTTATTATTGAAATAATTTATTTTATATTCACTTTGAATTACAGTACACTGATCACTTCACTTTATTATTTACCTTTTAAAATATCTTAAACCACTTTGACTTCTTTGACCTTTTGGGGCTTCTAGATGACACATGAGGGTCCTCCAACTTCGTAAGGCCATAACTCTCAAACCATGAGGAGTTATGTGACATTCCACATACCACCAGAAATGGAATGACATGTGTTATTCATATATAATAGTATTACCTGCAAATATCTCAAAACTCATATTGTTATCCATAAAAAAAAATTGGGTCCATTACCCAAACCTGGGTTCTCCAACATCTCATGGCCATAACTCTTTAACCGTGAGGAGTTATGTGATGTTCCACATACCACCGAAAATGGTATGACAAGCATTATCAATCTAGGATAGTTTCAATAACAAATTCATTTACCTTCATCTCATTATTCGACAAATAATCATGGGTTCTCTAACCATACTTATACGATAACTCAATCCGCAAAGCATCTTCCCGTGAGGGATTTCACCATGAGGGGACCAATTTGGAGTTCATCCATTTATACTTATTATCAACCATGACAAGACAATAATGAGTTATCAAACAACCTTGGGTCCATTACCCAGACCTTTGTGCTACCAGGCTTTCTTCAAGGGTTGACATCAATGACAACCAACCTTAATCAATAATCTCCCCCTTTGGCATTGATGGCAACACTCTGATGCAATATTGAAATCATATCACTCATGATCCCCCTGGAACCATGCCTCTGTCCTCTGTATCTAATAAATATGATCCCCCTGGAACCATGCCTCTGTCCTCTTCATATGATATGCCTCTGTTAAGAACCAAATATCAATATAGCATAGAAAAACCTCAGAATAAGTACTCAACGCCTTGAAAAAGAGATAATTTCAGATAATAATCCTCTTTGAGGGGGAAACCTCCTTTTACCCCACATAAATTTTCAAGTACAAGATGATTCCAAATGAAAATGTCTCCTTGGTATATATAGGAGACTAGG
>CBVK0100580672.1:0-12124 GCA_900067695.1 Picea abies | reverse complement strand
GGTCTGCTGAGGAGCTTTGATTTTAATCTTTGACACTTTATCCTCTTCTGCAATTGCAATATTAAAAGTTTTATTTTCAGTATCTCTCACAGTGAACAAGGAAGCTTTCTATTGACAAACTTTTTCCACTTCAGGAAACAAATCTCTCATTTCGCTCAAAGCCACATTTATTTTTTCAGCATATTGTTTAGCCAGGTCCTCTCTCGACTGATAGGTTGTATCAGGTGCTTTGTCAAAATAATATTTTTGACTGTGAAAGTATCTTGAGATGCCTTCACTTTGAAGATGAATTATTTACTCAATTTATACAATAATGGTACCACTTTCCATAGTGTTGAAATTCACTTGATCTCTGGGTCCTTCATCTTCCAAATCTACAATCTTCTTTGGATAAACAATTGCCATCTTCTTTTTAGCAGTTTGTTCAACATCAATATCCATAGTTTTTGAAATTCTTCTTCTGTTGTACACGCTAGCTTTGGGAATTTTAATCACCAACTTTTGAGGAGCTTGTTGTGTTTCTACTTGTTGCAATGGTTCTTCCACATCAATACATACTTCCAGATTAGCTAGTTTATCCAATCCTTCCACATTATCATGTTCATAAGGTACATTTTTATTCATTTGTCTTCTTTTGATGTGGATCATATCTTCTTCCTTGTATTTATGAAAAACCAAAGTCTTTGATTTTTTCCTTAAACTGTGATAAACATGATCTGGACTTAACAAAAAAAGGACCAATAAAAAAGGGGAATTTAATGTTAGAGACTTTGTGCAATTTGATGAAGTTCTTTGTCTCAGAGATGATTCTCTGCCTCATGAACTCAAGATAAAAAATCCTGGGAGTTAGGAAAATAGGTAACAAATAAGGAGACTAATGGAAACCATATACCCAAATCATTGTTGAATGTATAAAAAGTATTGAGTCTCCTACTCTCTTTTCTGGATTTGGCTGTAGGTGAATCTTCATGTCCTCCAAAACTGTGGGTAAACTTGTATTGAAAATTAGAGAATAGATTCTTGACATGACCTTGTTGACGAATATGAGAAAAGTGATTCTTTTACATTCAATAGATACAAAGGTTGCTTCAGGGATTTCTCCATTGTTCTTTGCTAAGAAAATCTTTAACAGATATGTATAGTATCTGAAATGTCTCAAAGAGGGGAAATTCACTAGCTTCTTGTGAATGGTATCAACTATGAATTTATCAAAACTAATTCGGACTGAATGACAAGACTCTGAAATGAAAAAAATCAAAAGGAAAACCAACATGAATTCAACAACATATTTATCACTATCTAGACCTAGGACCTAAATCAATAGGGAACAAACACACTGAAATTCAATGACCATCATGTTGATACTCATTGGTAAGTACAGAATCTCTGACATTTTTTCAGGTTTAATGATTTTTTTTAGAAATTGAATTTTGAGCTTTGACTCACTTTCTTTGTAAACCCTAATCACTTTTTATTCATTGAATGACTCATAATTAAAGGAAAATTCTTCTGGTATATTGAGTGACTTTTGAATTGACAGATTATTTATTTTGCATAGGCCTTGAGACCGTTGTTTATGGAAAATTACCCTTTCTGAATGGGAATATTACTCAGTGCACCAACCTACGAATTTAGGAAACAAGAAAGAGACATCGAGATCATATGGGACAATGGAGGCCTGGACTGCTTCTAAAAATGGAATACTCTTTCCCTTTATATCAACCAAGTTGCTTTGAGACATAGAAATGGGGGAAATAGTGATATTGTGATCAAATACATATGCATCTATGTCAATTCGGGCTTCCACATTACTTTCATGATCTTTCTCTGCTACTGACAATACTATGGGATCCATAATGATGAGAAAAATACCTGGAAGTGAGTTGTAATGGTACAAAGTTGGTCTGCAATAGAAAATGGCGGTCGCGACAGTGTTCCAATGGTTCTCGTGTTTGAAAATAATAAAAAATGAAAATGTGAAATTGACATTTTACACTTTTCAAATTTGTGAAGATGTGGATTGGTGGTTTTGGAACAACCCGCTTGTCATTCCACAATCAATCCGATGCTAACACATAATGCTCGATAGAAACTGCGGTTTGGATTGTGTGACAACCCTTTATAATTATACCCTGCACAACTTCAAACTCCACAATGCTTCATGGTCGTCTATTTTTATGGATCCTGATCAAGGTTATTTCGGGCCTGATCTTTTTGAACTTTTTTCGCCAAATTTAACTGCTTTATGCCATTTTTAACCTTCCTTCCAATTTGTTATGCCTCCAAACCATTTAGCGCCTTCGCTAATTTTAGAATCCTTACCCTAGGACATAAATTTTTTTATGGGTGAATAAAATGATCTATTGTTCAGGATAAGGTGTAGTAGAGACACTTTAGTCCTAAGGAAGCTACTTGAGAAATGGAATAAGCCATGAAAAAAATATATCCATTCATGTTATAGAGTTGATATGCTCATATAGGAACACTGAGGATGGTTTTCAATTGATCCAGGTGGATATCAGTGTCCATCCACCTCTTCCAACTGACTCAAAACAGTTTTTTGACAATTTTGACAATTTACTATTTTTAGCAGTTTTAACTTTCGGGGCCATTTCGAGGGCATAAATGAAGGTTTTTCGGGATCGAGATTCTTAATGATAATCAAAGGGATGAATTATCCCCTAAAATGAATCTCCTCAACGATACCTTTCCAACGGGCTATCATACGCCTAAAACGGAGATCATATGCAAAAGTTACGACCCCGAGAAGTTGATGTACTAACTTACCCAAAGGGGGCTCACATGACTTTTGGCACTTCATCTCCTAGGGTTAGGTTTTTGGATGTATAGAGTTTTTGGCATTCCTGTTTATTGTATAAAGGCCTTCAAAGCCTCATTGTAATCATCTTCTTGCGAATGAGTGCAGTCGTCACATCTCTTCTCAGAGATAAGCTACCACAATTCCAACAAGCTTGTTTCCGCTGCATTTTACAGTTTCATCTTATTTCCTTATTGAATAGAAAACCATTTTTACTATATCTCTATTATTTTGTGTTAAGCACCTATTAATAATCTATAGTCATTTTGTTCTGTTCATAAAATCTGGATCATCAATTCAAGGGGGATGGGATGTAATGTCCCTTAGTTATAAACATTTAAACATTTTATTTCTTTCTAGCTTATGTTGTGAAATTTTTGGAAAAGACTTATGTGGAATCATCATAAACATTGATGATGAATATTTTTGTAAATATTATTTTTAATAATTTATTTTATTAACAAGAAACAAATAGATTAGAGAATCGAGTTACAAAGAGTAAATCATTATTCCATGGGTGAGTGAAAAAATATAAAAACCACTAGAGTGAATTATTGTCCATGGGACAAGTGGAACCATACTCCCAAATGTGTGGGATGTGAGGGAAAAATCTAGCACAAAGTTAGGAAAATAAGATGATTCCCTAAGGTTAAGGCTGAGGCTAGCTTGAAAAAGACCTAGGTAAGATAATATATACAAGTATTTTATGAGCTAGGGCGTCACTGAGTAGTTGTGAGGAAATATAGTTTGATGGTTCTAATAAAGAATCAAACTCTGAGATACCTTGAAAAGGTTATACAATTTTCAGTCTCTATGGATTAACAATTTTGGCTCGGGGGTGACAAGAAAAAATAACATTGGTTATTTGTGTCTATGGTTGAGAGAAATTGAATCTCTACTTAGTTTGTTTCTAGTTATTAAATCAGGCCCATATATGTTCCTTAAGTTATTTATTTATGTTATATTATTATTTATTATATTGTAGTAAGAAAAGATTGTAAAATTTACAATGTTTATTACAATAGCGAATGTATGTGTATTAAAAAGAATATAGTTTATATACAACACAGATAATGTAGACTTGTGTCTATTTCTTTAACTAGCATGGAATTCTTTTCAAAATAGCTTGCTCCAATTATATGTATGATATTGCATTTCGAACAATATATGATAAAAAAAGGAAAACACATACTTTTATTCTTCTTTAAAACCTCAATGATAGATATTGAACTCTTATCTCATTTCAACTATATTGCAACTATTAATATAATAACAAAAAATACTAGGGTTTCAAAATAATATAGGGAAGTATTAATCTGAATTTCCAACCAAGAAATAACTTTATGACCTCAAAATTTTGTAGCGTTGACTAAAACAAAAGAGGGCACCTCTTAATATTAAAAAGAGACTAAGTACGAGTTTGATCTACTAAGAATGAGCTCGATTCGGCATGACAATACACTTGCTGGAGTGAAACCCATTTATAACAATATTAAGGAAACAACAATAGAAAAAAAGATTATGTCAACAAAAGATTCAAACTGTAGGGTTTGAATCTAAGATTTTCTTTATAAATATTTAAATAATGAGTTAAATAAATACAAAAAACAATAATTTCCAAAGATGTATTGAAACCCTAATGGGAAACATAATATTGTTGATTGTTTGACCTAGGAAATAAATTAGCGTCGTGGTGAAAACAATCCAGGAAGAGTTACCCTCATACAATCCCAGAGGCTTGGAAATAGTGTTTTCTTAATTTTTTCAGGGAGTTAATACTCTTGGCATTCTGCTATAATAAAGGAGTCAAAAACTTAACAAAGATGTAAAAATGTTGAACTCGTTGGTACCAGGTTACTTCTTTGTGTTCCAAACGAAAGGGAATATGTTGAAATCCGTCAATGACCCTACAAACAAAACATCCATAAGATTAAAAATAATTAAACATTTATGAGTATCGAATAGAGTGCAAGTGAAACTCTAGAGACCAAGAAGATATAACCATTACCTATTAAACAAGAGGAAAAAAGTTGTAGTATAGTTCTAGGTTTGCTACCCAACACAACTTTGAATTCTCCCCAGAAAAACTAGTAATCATTTAAACATTTTAAAGGAAACTAGAATGCATTATCATGAGCAAAGAAACCAAGTTCTTTAAGTAGTAAATAATTACCTTTATGGGTTGGAAATGAATATGGTTCAAAGGTTGCCAAAGTTTCCATCCCAAATCCATAAGAGAATTGTAACAACACACAGTTTGGGATATAATTTATATAATTCATTAATTACAACAACATTGGAATAATTGGTTACCTAGAACCATGGGGTCATCTCATTTTAAGAGCGAAAGCTATTGAACTGCAAGAGCATAGAAAATAATATCAATTAGATAGAGGTCAAATAAAATGGCTCTACATTCAAACCCTATATATTTGGTGTAATGACCAAGGGTAGAGGACAGACCTAGTTTCCATATGGAATTAAAAACCTGTTGGTACTGTCAGATAAACAATTGTAAGTTTGATGGCACAAATCTTGGTCGAATCCTCATTTAGTTGTTAAATTCAACTTGCATTAATGTCAAATCCATTTAAATGTTGGATAAACTAAAGGTTAACACCGTGTTTGGTCTGGAGCAGTTAACTAGACAATGAGGTGAGTATGAGTGGTCGGATGTGCATGGAAATCAATATTTTCATCAAAAGTTTCAATGCAAGTCCAAGAGTCATGGTAGGAGTCGAATTTAAACACATACATTTGTTTTAACAAGGGACCGTGGATTAAATCGACTAGCATCCCATAATATGCCAACAAAGTTTGTTTCATAATGTATAAATAGGTCTAATATTGAAAGGTGGATATGATCCACTATTAATCTATACGAGTGGATTATTCTACGAAATTTTTCCACATTTTCATTATTTTCATTTTTATTTTAAATTGGGCGGGATTTTCGTCGCTATAGCGATTGTTATTGCATACCTCAAAAAACATCTGCTAACACATGTGGCTTGCAATGGCTAGTTGACTTTTTNNNAAACATCTGCTAACACATGTGGCTTGCAATGGCTAGTTGACTTTTTGCAGGTCAACTCAGGCATTTCTGTCACTATATCGATGTTAGTCGATCTATATATACCTAACTTTAAGAGACTTTGCAACACATTTGCTATAGTTGTGACACTGTTCATGGATTTTGTTTGAGTTGTTTATTTTTTCTATCACCCATTGGTGGAACAAATCCAATTCTCGATCTACATAGCTTGGATTTTGAACTTGCAAGGTTAGTATGTTTTATTTATTTATGTACTCATTTAACTTGTAATTTTTTGTTCAAATGAAATTTCATGTAGCTTGTTTTTTCCTTGATAATATATTATATGTGATGTACCATATTTCAAAATATTTATGTCATTGGTTTTCGGATCTAGTTAGTATATTCTATGGAAATTCATGTGAAATATTAAGAAATATATTTTCCGAAGAAGTATTTTAAGAAGAAGGAAAATTACTCAATCAATAAGTCAATTCAAACAATAAAAATGGATGTCATTGTATTCAATCTAGATTAATTTCATGAGCCTACAATTCCTGATGTAAATTTAATCCTTATTACAAAACCACCAACTCATAACAACTTTACTGGTTGGACTAATGTTTGAAATAGAAAGTGGAAAAAAAGTCCTCTTAGGTCTAATCTTATCCCTTAGCGACCTTGTTAGCTCTCTAACTTTTGCGTTTCTATGATGTTGTGCCTATATATATTAATGTCATATTTTTAGTCTAGTATTAGGTTAGGTTAGTCATATAACATTGTATTCTTATGTGATATTGTTTCTCTCAATTTTTTATAATCACACACAATTCTAGATGTAGTGATTNTTGTTTCTCTCAATTTTTTATAATCACACACAATTCTAGATGTAGTGATTAACTCTAGTTTGTAGTTGATGTAACTTTTTTATACACTATTAATGAGTAGCTAAAATATAACAATTTCATGATGAAATCATAATCGAAATGAGTAGCTAAAATATAAAAATTTGACAACTTATTGTTTGGTATGGTGTAGGTAAGACAATTACTTGTCAGTACAAAGATTTTTCACTATGAACGAAAATGACATGAAGCTTTCTCGGTTAAGATCAACATTAGAGGCAAGGGGCGATGGAAAATGTTATTGCCCTTGCTATGATTGCAGGGGATTGCAAAGAAAAAGACTTTTAATAGCAACAACTGAAAGACATTGTAGGGAGAAGGGGCACGTTGAAGGGGGTTATGAATATCGTCCCTTGGTAAGAGAATTCAATATTTAATGTATTCTCTGTAATAGTCATCATGTCATGAATTTTAGTAATATTTCTTATTGATATATTTATATTTTGTATACACACTAACTTTTCTACCTTGATTTTAAATATATAGATGATGCCCCCAAAATGTCGACCTCCAGAGATTTATTTGTCAAGTACTAGCATAAATACTCCTTTACAGGGTGATGAACTTCGCGATCAGAATATTGAAGCTGTTGATCAAGTTATTAATGATGATATGGATGGAGATAACGTTAGTGATTCGAATCAGGAATAGGAGATACATATATTGATCCAAGACACATTTGCTCCAATGGATGAGGACAACCAGGATGATAGTCATGATGTTGATCATCTACTCGAGAAGTCACATCAACTTCTTTATGAAGACTCAACAACAAATCTTATATATGCTATATTTTTGTTGGTGAACTTGAAGGTTTTGAATGGTTTACCAAACACATGCCTCACACAGATACTAAGGTATTTAATTTGTCAATTATTTATGCTTGCATGTTCACAAATACTTAAAAGGTTCAACTTTTTCCTATATTGCTATTGTTTTCTAATTTGTAAATTAGTATGGATGTGATATTGATGATTAATATTGTTTACATTTGCTTATTGTTTTGAATTTTGTAGATTTTTAGGTGAATTTCTATTATCGACGTCAAATATTTTTCCACGCACATATCGAGAAATATATGTGATTATGAAATAAATTGGAATGGAGTGTCAAGATATTGATGCATTTCCTAATGATCATATCATATACTATGGAAAATATGCATTAGAAAATGAATGCCCACAATGTCAAATAAGTAGATATCGAATTGATAAAGCGTCAAAGAAGGTACCTCACAAAGTTCTTTGTTATATTCCGATAATTCCACGTTTCCAATGGTTGTTCAGGTGCTAAAGTATAGCACAGCTTATGGATTTCCATGCAAAGAACAGAAGTCGAGACGATGTTCTTTGAATTCCTGCAGATGGTTTTGCATTGAAGTACATCGAAGAAAAGTGGCCAATTTTTAAAGAAAAACCTTGTAATGTTAGAATTTCGTTGGCAACTGATGGTGTCAATCCATTTGGAGAGCTTCGTTCTACGTACTCAATGTGGCATGTTTTTGTTATAAAAAATAACCTTCCTCCTTGGATGTCAATCAAGAGAGAGCACACAATATTAGAAATGGTTGTTCCAGGTATTTAATTATCTTTTATTTGCTTTAAAGTATG
This sequence comes from Picea abies, assembly GCA_900067695.1. Taxonomy (NCBI): domain Eukaryota; kingdom Viridiplantae; phylum Streptophyta; class Pinopsida; order Pinales; family Pinaceae; genus Picea; species Picea abies. The sequence continues at coordinate 3,757 of CBVK0100580672.1, read as the reverse complement.
ACAAAATATTTCATTTCTTTGTTTCATGCATGGTAATTATTTCTTTTATATATAACAACATCTAGATAAGTATAATTAATCATGCAGTATGTTGAACCAATTAGGTAAGTACCAGGTTAAATATATGAACGTATATATTGAGCCTCTTATCAATGAGTTGTTGAAGTTATGCGCTGGCGTCACTATGTATGACATCTCTAGACCAATAGGGAAAAATTGATTTCAATTCCATGGAATACTATCATGGACAATTCATGATGCTCCCAGGTTATCACATTTTTGTGGTATATTGTTAATTTATTTTGTGATTTAATATTATATATATTTATTGAAAATATAATGCATTATTTTAAATTGTAATTCTAATTCTCTACATTAATTCATATATCGTGTACGTCTTCAAACAAAGGGTAAATTTGCATGCCCAATTTGTGGTCCCATGATAAAATCTCATCGTTCAATGAGTTTAGGAAAGGAAGTGTTTGATGAGTATAGGCACTTTCTGCCTAAGAACCATAGTTATCGAACTACAGACAAAGAAAAATTAAATGGCAAAGAAGAGAATGGAAGAAAACCACGAAGAATGATACATCGCCTATGGAAGTTGGAATATATTCGAAATCGTCAAGGTATGATAATTATTTGTGTATTCCATATTATATAAATCTTTGGTTAATTTCATTAATATTAATTTCATTTTGTTTGATTAATTAGTGTTAGTTTCATGAATGTCATTAAGGAACGAATTGGATTCCATGAGGAATGAAAAGATACCTGATGCAATTCAATAGATTTCCATACTACGAGCACCTACAAATAGTTCATCTATTTGATACAATGCATATAGGGAAGAACATAACGTAATTGTTATGGCGAATATTAGATGGAAGGAATGACAAAGAGAGAATTGGAAAGATTTGTTGTGACATCCAGGAAGCTAATCACGCATTGCAAAGTGTTATTTTTAATTCTAATGGTGATGGTCATGAAAAAAATACTAGTCTTCCTTGGTTATTAACGGAGAAACAGAGAAATATTGTAAAAGAGGTCATTCAAAAAATTAGGTTTCCGACAGGGTTTTTGTCGAACATACAAAATATCTTAATGAAAAAAAGTGATTTTGGTAGGGTTAAAACACATGACTGGCATACATTCATTAAGGTAATTAGTAGGTTATAATATATTTCCTTATTAGTATGCATTTTTTTGGAAACAAATAATAATTATTTGTTTTTTGTTACAGTATGTTCTACCTTTATCTCTCCCAGACCACTTTGACAACAACATAAAAAAATTATTTACGTACTTGGAAAATACATGAGGTAATTAATGTTATATAAGGAAAATGTACTTCTTATGTGATTTGTAGCAGAACTTATTGACATATTATGTTTTATCTACAAATTTATGTATGCCTTGATATTATTTTATAACATCGACATTTGTAGGTGGCTATCATCAAAAGAAATCCATAGAGAATATACAAGGTATTGGAAGAGAGAAATTCCCCAAATAACGTGTCAAATGCAATAATATCTACCTCCATCATTTTTCAATGCACAAGAACACTACCTCATACACCAAGTTTAGGAGATTGAATTATGTGGACCAGTACACACAAGGTCGATGTGGATGGTGGAGAGGCAATTGAAGTTATTGAAGGATTTTGTTAGACAAAGAGAATGTCCAGAGGGTTCTATGGTTGAGGGATATATGGTATATCAATGAATGGTGTATATTAGTCAATATCTATCTAAATTAGCATAAAATATGAATGTGCCTCACATTTGGCATCTCGACTCCATCAACAAATTTGAAGGGGAGGTCCTATTGGGGAAAAATAAAATGAGGACTGTGAAAGGTAATTATTAGATATTTATGTAGATTTAATATACTACACATTTATTTTTCCAATTTTATTTTATCATATTGATTTTTTACATTTTTATTCCTGCACATTGAACTATATTAAACTATTCATTTATTAACAATAGCTAATTAATGATATTAAATTGTTATTTTATCATATAGTTGCTCAAGAGTGGGATGCTTTACATTTATACATTGCAAACAACCTTGATTGGATGGAGCATTGGATAGAATATACTCAAGAATACTTCAGTAGGTTATCATGCGAAGGGGTCAGTAAGATGATTAAAACAATGCATCGTCATCGAGATCAATTTCCTAATCTTACGTCAACTAGGGAATTTGATTTAGCCTTTAGTTTAATAGATAAACAAGCAGGTAAATTGTTTACCCACATTTTCCTAGTTATTTCCCAAATTTTCAATGTATTTGGTTTGTTTAATTTTTGAAATATATATTTACTAAGTCCTATATGAGGTTTATTAATTGGGAATGTATATTTTACTTGTTGTCTATGTTGCAGTTGAAACATCACAAGGCTATGTGGTGTAGTGGTTGTAAATTTCGTATCAAAATGTTGGATGATAAGATGAAAACCTCAAATTGTGGGATAACTGCATTGTTTAAGGTCACCAACATTTCCTCTAGAAGTGACAGAAATCCAGAAGAAAATGAGAATAGGTACTATGGGCATTTGGAGGATATAATTGAGTGTGATTTTAATTCCTTTAAAATAGTTTTGTTTGTGGTGAAATGGTATAGGCTACAGATGCATGAACATGATATTGAAAGAACTATTATTGAGCATGATAATGGATTTACCATGGTTAATACAAGGGCATTTGAACCGGGTACAGAGCCTTATGTTCTTCCAAGTCAATGTGATCAAGTATTTTACTCAAAGGTACCTGGTAAAGCAGGTTGGTCATACGTTGTTAGATATGATCCAAGTGGAAGAGCAGTAAAGTATAATCATGTAGCCGAGGATGAACATAATAATGAGGAAGAAGATCATGATTATGCATATCAAGAGTAGGTGGTTGTAGTCGATGTGTCAGATGAAGAAGTTGAAGAAGTTGATCATCCAAATGTAGGAGACGTCGATCTCATTGACGATATCGATAACTATATTAGCAAAAATGACGTTGATGATGATGTTGATATGAATGAGCCTTTCACCAATATTGATTTTGAATCAGATCTTGATACATATGTTGAGCTAGATGAAGAAGAAGATGATTGATATTTAATTTTTGAAAAGAAGAGGTATGTGTTTTTATATTTTATATGATCTTTATATGTTTTTATTTTGTATAACAGAGTATATGATACGTGTTCTTTATAATTTCAAATTAGGTACTATGGGGAAATTGAGAGTGATGTGAGGGGGGGGCATAATTAAAGCTTCCACCTTCACATGGTTTCCCCTGTTTAGTAGAGAATGAACTATTCTCGAAACCAAGAGGAGCTCTGCACGACTGTGCCTAATCATACCAACGATGTAGGTATGTCATCACAAGGATTTACATTTTTATGTTTATATTTTTGTATAAGCCAATGAATGACAACCATAGTTTAAATTTTTTTCATTTTTGAATAAAATTGATCAATCCCAATCTTTTTTCAAAGCAACACGATGTTGCAAAACCTATCCAGAACAAGGCATTAATTCGACAATATAAGCCATTGTTCTGGTAATGGCCGTTGTGGATGCCAACTTATTAGGTTTCATTGAAAAATATAATACATACACAATATATTCGACAATACACACACACACACACACACCAAGTACTAATATAATTTTCCACATGTGTTTTCCTGAATGAAATTATAATAGTTTGTCATTCACTCACTGGTTTAACATTGGATATTGGTTTTTAAATTA
>CBVK0100580661.1:3298-23092 GCA_900067695.1 Picea abies | reverse complement strand
GTACTTTTTCTGAGGTTTTTTTATGCTATATTGATATTTGGTTCTTAACATAATCTCCCCTAGGGTGATGGTTGTTATGGATTTTTTTGAAGCAACTTTTCAAACTTGGAATTGAATTCTCTAAAAGTTTCATTTTTGATTTCTTGATTTCGTTAAGTCAACTCAACAACATGTTTGCACCCTTTTTAGTATTCCATATACTAAGAAATGTGTACTCGATTTGATCCATAGTATCGATGCTCTTATTAGAGAGACTATCATACCATCTCCTAGCGATATCAGTAAGAGTGGACGAGAAAAGTTTCATCGCTAAATATTCGGTGTCATCACTCAAATGATTAAGTTGAAATAATTCCCCAAAATTACTCATATCTTCTTCAAGAGAGGTCACATATGTTATCTCTCTGTAAATTTCCTTGGCTGAGGAGGCAAATCACAAAGGTAACCACAAACCAACTTGAGGCTGAAAGATATCCCTTCCAAACTAGATGGGGCTCTCACTCTTCAAATCAATCACTAAAAGGATTGATTTGGTTTTATTCTCAAAGGCTAGATATCTAATATAAATTTGTGTTTATAGTGTTGGTGTCAATGTGGAAATAAGGTTCATTGGGAAATGGAGTCACAGAGAAGTTAGAAATCAATGAAGGTTTATAGGATACTTGGTAAATTGAAAAGTGATTTATCATAGGCAAGATAGAGAGAATTTCTTTATGCTAATTAGATGTTATTGTAGATGGAATATTATAGAGAAAAAAAATAAACCCTTAGGGTATCTAACAAGGATGAATCCCAAGATGATTATAGTAGAAGGAAAAATGAAATTACATGCAACAGAGCATCAACTACAGATTAATTTTGATACATACAATTCATATTAACACAAAGAAGAAATCATATAACATAGACGCATTTATACTGGAAGACAAAAGTGTAATATCACATGCATAAAGTAGCACAATCACATGTATCTCTGGAGTCAAATCTCAAGGACTTTTGATCCAGTAATTTCATTAATATCAGAGAGAAATTACAAAAAAGTATTCAATAGTCTCTTCCTTACACACTTACCCAAACCTTAGCTCTCATAGCTTGATGAAATATATAAAAAAAATATCTTCCCATGCTGCAAAATTCAAATTTTAGCAGCCTTCCTAAGTTAAGAAACAATTACAAATCTCTTGGCAACGAAATCTAACGTAACTGCTAAAAAAGAGGAGTCAAAGTTGACTCATTAATTACAAGATAATAATAGATAAATCCACTTTTGAAACCATATCTTGATGATCTTTGACCTATGGCATTCGTTTTATATGAGATTTCATTCTTTCCTACCCTTCCTTTATGATCTAGAGGAATTCTAGAAGCTCTATCATAGTTGCGTAGAAAGTCTATTGCACAACAATAACCTATAGGAAAAAACATAGCAGATTGTGCAACAGACTGGGAAAATAGGGGTCAACGATGACATCATATATACTGAATAAAAATATATTTTTCAAAACTGAGAGAGGTTTTTTTTATACAAACTAGTTATTTAGAAAAATTTCTCTCTATTTTCTAAAATTCCTCTCCATATTCTTGGGATCTGCACCCAAAGATGATGACCGAAACATTAAATGATTAAATCTGAAAAAATGGGTTGTAAATATTCATTCAAATCTCCCAAAATATGAAACTTGTTGCAAATATGAGAGAGGTTTTTATTATTTGGTCTATCCTTGACAAATAAATATCTAGGTTTTTCAAAACTCCGCTTGAGTTGGTCAAAAAGTAATCTTGAAATTGACCACTAAAATAGTCATCTACGCAGCGTGCCCCGTGCAGTGCACATCAAATGAGAGCAACAACCTATGCACAGTGCACAACAAATGAAAACAAATTCCTCTTTGCATCAATGAATAAGAACATCCTCTACGCAGTAATGAACAACAACATCCTCTGCGCAGCAATGAACAACAATGTCCTCTTAATACTCAATTTGCTCAACATTAGGAATCTGCACAACAACTTGTACGATGCTATAATTTGATTGATGATGCCACGTACCTCCAACAAATTTGATCTTATGAAATCTTTAGGACCATGAAAAGACTGACTATAAATGAATTAAATCGACCTCATTATCTTTCATTATGACTTTTTAGTGATATGAAAACCCATACCTTTGGCACCAAGACCATATGTTTCATGACTGAACTTTATTTTATGACCTCACTCAAAGAAATTTATCAATCACAAACCCATCGAATCATAACCTAACAGAAATAATGCCATGGTATTTATGAGACCAAAGAATGACTTTACCATATCATACATTTTTTTATTCACATCCTAACAACCTATTTATAGGACACTAACACAGGCTCCAATGGGGATGGCATCCTCCATGTGAGGTGGAAAATAACAAGCAGACTAGTATCCTAATCCATTGGGATAATACCAAACCATTGATATCTGCAACCTTCACTTTTTCCTTACCAAACCTTCGTCTGAAAATAAATCCAATCTGAAAATTGAACTACACATTGATGCAAACTAGGGATTGAAACACAAACTGTATCACACTACAAACTGTTGAAATCAAACTGAAAAAATTCTCAAACTATGAGCTTATTGATAAGTACTCCTACTCTACTCAAAGAGATGATTTCTTTCTTACATGTAAGAAGACTTCCAAAGTATCCATTCAAGTAATAGCTTGACTAGGTGAAGGTAAGGAATGTGCTTTGGAGAAACAAAATATTGAAAATAAAATGGAAGCTCATTTGAACATTTGTAAGAAAATTCAAATTTGACAAAATATGGAAATGTTGGGTTGCTTAATGACTCCATAAATAATGCAAAAGGATCTTCAAATAAGTGCAAACTGATTTCATACCCATCCAATACATTACAACTTTTCTCTAGGTGATTTATGTGCCATAAATTTATCCCTTCACCTTCATCTTTTGTTTCATGCAATTTACCCAATAAGTTGTCATAGGAAGTCTGGAAATCTGCATTAGACTGTTGAAACAAAACCTTTACTAGCTCAAAAGACATGACTTATTGATCATCAACTTTATTTTCAAACTCATGGTTTTTCAATGGCTGTAAATTTTTGTTGTTAAAATTATCCATATAACCAGCTACTAGATCATGAAAAACAAGAGGAGGTTGTTGCGATTCCTTTTCCATTTTCCCCATTGAGTCTAGATGACTTTGCATCATTCTGCACTCCTCAACTTCATTAATGGTCTTAAAATTTTCTCCCAATAATTTAAATGAAGAAAATAATAAGGGAAAATAGTTTTTGTTAGCAAACTCATTATTTTATCCATGTTCATTGGCATACATGTGAAATTGTTGACTTATAAAATTATGAAAATTATCCTTCAGTAATTGGAATGAAGAAAAGAACAGAGGTAGAGTATTTCCTTCACTTGATTCAGTACTTTCCTCATGTTCTTCATCCCTGTCACCATTGAAACGTGCAGGCTGACTGCTTTCCTTAATCTGTTGAAACTGAACATTTCCTGCTGAAGAACATTCAGCTGGCTACTCTGAAAAATCAACTTCATAATTATCATTATATTCATCATTTTTGGGAAATTCAACTACATCTACAATGTCATCCACAAGGAAAAATCTTGGTACATCAACTTTCTATTCAGTAGGTTGATCCTTATCTTCTGCAACAATGTCATCATTCAAAACTTCGAAAAAATGCATGGAACAATACTTTTTTTTCTCATGTTCAAAAATATCAGGATGTAAATCATCTTCTTGTTTATGCACAATCTCGTGTTCTTCTTCTATACCATCGTTCTGTGTATTTACAACACTCTCTAAATTCTGATTTTACAACCTCTGACATGCTTGAAGCTTGTCTTTCACTTCTTGGACATCATCAAACATTTGTTTTAAGGTATTAGATCTTCTTTCCATCAGAATAAAAGACAAATATGGATGAAATGTTGTTTCATAATGGAGCATGGAAACAACTTCATTGGGTTGAATTTGCTTGGGAAAGTTGTAATAAAGACCGGAAAACCTCCTACTAAACATAGAGATAGTTTCATTGCTCTACATGTTCATCGCATAAAAATATGTAAGATGTAGATCCAAAGGTTTCCTCTTGCCCCAAATTTCAAAAATACATTCTTCATTTCCTTCCATGAGATGATGGTCCTAGGTTGTAAGTGTCCAAACCACTCTTTGATCTCTCCTTGCAATGACTAGGAAAAATCTCTCATTAAAACATCATCATGTTTGATTTCAAAGAGGTCTACAAAATGATCAAAATCCTGCACATGTTTTTTAGCTGAAATCTTCTCAAGTTCACCATTGAACATAGGTAGGTGTCTATAGTGCTTTGTTGGAAAGTCATGAAGTATAGAAGGTAGTTTCAAAGGCCTGTATCTTCATGTGATCTTGGTAAGTGTAGAATCATGTACATGAGATGGTATAGCAGCTTTAGTATCTAGAGGATCGCTAGCTTGGCTATGGTTATAATTAAGATCTTGTTCAGGATCACCAATACAAAAAGGCAATGTATTTATAGATTCAAAAGAATGATATACAACTTTTAAAGGAGAGCCCAGTGTAGATCTGTAGTCTTCATTCAAATACAGTAGGTAAAGGAAAATTATTTTAACAATTTCAAGAAAGGACAAGAGGTAATTGATGAAAAAGAATAAGATTTCTTGGAAAAAAATGAATCTTTGATACCTGGTTTTCCCATGATTTTCGTCCATGTCTCTGTCAATGGATCTAGTCCCCTAGTGGAGTCTTTGAATCTGATTGAAGCATAATTGGAGTCACCAGGTGAATGGTACAACCTTCTTTGTGTTTGTCCTTTGTTCACCATCAAAAATCAAATATGATCTTTGTCATTTATTCCAGATTTCACTTTTGTTCCTCGACAACGATGCCAAAATTTTATCTCTCTGTAAATTGCCTTGGATGAGGAGGAAAATAACAAAGGTAACCACAGACCCACTTGAGGCTGGAAGCTATCCCTTCCAATCCAGAGGGCTCTCTCTCTCTTCAAATCAAACACTGGAAGGATTGATTTGATTTTATTCTCAAAGGCTATATCTCTAAGATAAATTTGGGTTTATAGTGTTGGTGGCAATGTGGAAAGAAAGTTCATTGGGAAATGGAGTCACAGAGAAGTCAAAAATCAATGAAGGTTTACTAAATACTTGGTAAATTGAAAAGTGACTTATCAGAGGCAAGCTAGAGAGCACTTATTTATGCCAATTAGATGTTGTTGTATATGGAATATTACAAAGAAAAAAAATAACCACCTAGGGAATCTAACAAGGTTGAATCCCAAGGTGATTATGGTATAAGGACAAATGAGATTACGTACAATAGAGCATCAAATACAGATGAATTATGATACATACAATTCAAATTAACACAAAGAACAAATCATATAACATAGAAACATTTAGACTAGAATACAAAATTATAAGATCACATGCATAAAATAACACAATCACATGTATCTCTGGAGTCAAATCTCAGGGACTTTTGATCCAATAATTTCATTAATATCAAAAAGAAATTACAAAAAAGTATTCAATAGTCTCTTCCTTACACACTTTCCCACACCTTATCTCTCATAGCTTGATGAAATATATACAAAAAATATGTTCCCATGTTGCCAAATTCGAATTCTAATAGCCTTCCTAAGTTAAGAAACATTTGCAAATCTCTTCGTAACAAAATCTGAACTAATTGCTGAAAAAGAGGAGTCAAAGTTGACTCATTAATTATAAGATAATAATAGATAAATCCACTTTTGAAACCATATTTTGATGATCTTTGACCTCTGGAATTCATTGTAGATGATATGTTATGATTTCATACCCTTCCTTTTTTATCTAGATGCATTCTAGAAGCTCTGTCACAGTTGCACAATAAGCCTGTTGTGGAACAGTAACCTACAACAAAAAGCACAACAAATTGCGAGGCATACTAGGAAAATAGGGGTGAAAAATGACATCATATATACCGAATAAAAATGTATTTTTCAAAAATGAAAGACAATTTTCTAGATGAACCCATTCTTGAGAAAAACCTCCCTCAATTTTCTAAACTTCCTCTCTAGATTCTCGGGATCTGCCCCCAAAGATGATGACCAAAACATTAAATTCTTAAATCTAGAAAAATGGGTTGTAAAGATTCATTCAAATCTACCAACCTATGACACTTGTTGAAAATCTAAGAGATGCTTTTATTATCTGGTCTGTCCTTGACAAAAAACTCTCTTTGTTTTTCAAAATTCCTCTACAGTTGGTTAGAAAGTGATCTTGAAGTTCACCACTAAAACAATCATATGTGTAGTGTGCCCTATGTAGTGCACAACAAATGAGAGAAGAAACTTATGCACAGTGCCCAACAAATGAAAGAAAAATCCGATGTGCAGCAATGAACAACAACGCCCTCTATGCAGTAATGAAAAACAACATCCTCTGCGCAACAATGAACATCAAAGTCCTCTTAATACTCAATTTTCTTAGCATTAGGAAGATGTGCAACAACTTGTACACCATTATAATTTGCTTGATGATGCCACATGCTTCCAATGGATTTTAGCTTATGAAATCTCTAGGACCATGACTTAAATCGACCTTGATTGAATATAAATGACTTAAATCGACCTCATGATATTTCATTATGACTCTTTAGTGATATGAAAACCCATACCTTTGGCACCAAGACCATATGTTTAATGACTCCACTTTATTTTATGACCATACTCAAACACATTTATCAATCACAAACCCATCAACTCATAACCTAAGAGATATCATGCCATGGTATTTATGATACCAAATAATGACTTTACCCTATCATACATTTTTTTATTCACATCCTAAGAACCTATTTATAGGACACTAACAACATCATTACTAGTAAACTTGGGAAACCATTTATCATACTTTGGCGGCATTCATCGATGGTATCCTAGGATAACAAACATATCCAATGGTTTGAATATATTGGATTCCCATTAATTTTGAACCATTTTAGGAAAAGGAAGACTTCAACCAAACAATGATTTCACTATAGGTGAGTAGCGTGGAACCCTTCTCTTGTAAGTATTATGAGGGTTAGTGTACCTCATTGAAATTTGTGGAGTTTCTGGATGATCACCCCTATATCATCAAAGGAAGGTGAGGGAATTACCCTCAGTGGAGTCGATTGGTAAAAATGAAAGATAAGGGATTCGAAAGAAGTTTACCAAGGATGTGTCATTGAAGAGATTGACTCAATCCTTCCCTACAATGACACCAAAATGTTATTGCAAGATTCCTACTTTCACAAAGCCCACTACAAGTGACCCAAAACTTGTGTAACTGTGGAAAATCCTACCACTATTACCTTAGTAATAAATTCCCTTGTTTTAGTGATGGAGGAGTTCCACCACATGGGAGGCTTCGTCTATGACCTCAAGGGATAAAATTAGCAAGTATTGTATCCAAGCCTACCACCTCCTCTATTGATCACCTAAACAAAATTCTAGGTCAAGGATATAGGAGTATGAATCTATTTGAGTACCTTTCTGGAACAAGAACACTTTATAGAAAATATATGATTATTTTCAAGATCAAACATGAAAAAAATATCCCTTGAAGATACTAGACAATGAAAATTGAAATAGCTAGTACAAATTTGCAACAATACACCAGTCTTATAACAACAATATAAATTTTAAAAAAATAATAATAATAAAGCCTAGAATTTCAATAATTGACCAAGAAAATTAATCATGCATCACATAGAACATTATCCAATTGCTTAAGAGAAATTATGGTCAGGTTAAACCACCTTTAAAAGAATGTATGCAACAAATAAAAGTGTACTAAGATGGTTGTAGCAAAAATTTTCAACACCAACATGTTTACTAGTGAGTTAGTGAGTGTTAGTGTTAGCAAAGTTAGTAGAGAGATTGAGATAATTGAAACATAGCGTTTATTGGTGAATTTTAGCACAAGAGAGCTGTAAAATTAGTTCCTTTGATGGCTATGGAGTCTTTACAACAAAAAATACAATTCTTGAAGATTGAAGTAACAAAGACTAAGAGGTGGGGCTTAAACTCGAAGTTGCTAGGACATTAGGGCCTTAGAGTTTAAGCCTTGAAGAGAAGTATTTCTAGAGTGCAAGCACTTTTATCCTCTAGCAACCTTTTCTCACTTCTTAATACTTCTATTAGATCAATAAATCAAGTGTCTAGGGATAAAATCCTAAAGTTCTATCTCTTTAAGACTTTAGGATGTTAACCCTAACAAGGAGCTTTCATCAATTTTGAACAAGAATAACCATGTGATAGGGGGAAGCACTTATGCTCCTCTCTAAGGGCTTCACCAAGCAAGACGTCTAGCATGAAAATGAGAAATTACCATGAAGCATTGATAGCACAAGATAAAATTGCATAAATTTGACTTCACCAAGATAGCATGAGATAAAAAACCTAATTGCAGAAATTCTATCCAAAAATCAGAAAAAGCATCCACAAATTGATCCTCCAAGCAAGTCGTATAAGTGGAAGAGCCAGATAGCCCAAGAGAGGTAAAAAAATTCAGACTTTTCTCTCACAATGGTGAGTAATGAGTGATAATAAAATGAAATGAGATGGTCCTCTATTTATATGAGGCCATCTTGATCAATGTTTCCACATAAAATTGTCAACAACAAATTAGAAGAGGGTCGACCCCTTCATTTTCCTCTACAATATCAAAAAATTCAAAATAATAAAGTAAAACCCTAAAAAGGGTGACATCATGCCTTACAAGGGTGACGTAGGGATGAAATTTGAGACATCAAGCCTCCATAGGAGATTGTTGGGTTTCCAAAGGCCACATGTCATGCTCTCAAGTGAAAAAGTGTCATGCTATGTGTTTTCTCCTATCAAACCACCTTTGGAACCACATCACCCATCGAACCCCAACATCCAAGATGACAGAAAGGGCTAAAGGGTGACATCTTAGGCCTCCAAATGCCACGTCCAAGTGACATCATGTCTATTTCATCATCCTTCACCAAGAAAGGTCCCACAAAGACAAACAAGTATGCCCTCCAAGGGTACAGAAGTCATATGAATCATGCCAAGTAAGCCACATTTAATAAAATAACCACCCAAGAAAGTGAATTAAATCCCTCCTTTTAAAATTAAACAAATGCTCAAAGACCTTATAAAATTTTCCAAATTTAGGTATGGGAGGGATGACATGGTGCCCTATTGGGTAGGCCAATCTCAATTCAAGGAATGTTTCCCAAGAATACCCTATCTAGATCATGTAATGAGTATGATTTGGACTGGGGAAAGACTCTTGGGCATGGTGTTCTTAACACATCAAGGGTTCATACTGTCTCATTTACGGGTGCCTTTGTTAAGGGTCTGTTTCATTGCTTCTTTTGCAGTTCAAAATTTTTGCAAGACCTTTATATGCCTCTTTTATTTATTTTTAAACCTGAACATTGAGTGCTATGGGCAATGGAAATAAAGGAGCACTGCAATGCCACTTGAATTTAGAGTATATTGGGTTCTATGTGCACTAGAAATAAAATAACACCATAATGCACTCCCCATCAAGCAAGACACTCCTTGGTTATTTAAAAGTCCTTTATTTTTTTAAGAGAATCATTTTATGGTTCTCGGGATCTCGCGGAAGGAATCTATAAGTATGGATTATGAATTTTATTTTTATAGTTCTAGCTGCAACACCTATGGGACTTCAATCCCTTCTTCCCATGAAATGAGGTACAAACCCTCCTTGGGGTTAATGTACCCAAAAAAACAAAATATAAGGAATTGGAAGGGAAGAAGTATGGAAAGTGGTAAGTGTGATTGTGAATGGTATGATGACCCTTCAAGGAAACCCACCGATAGAAACCATTTTCCCGAGGGTGACCAACTTACTAGGATACAATGCCAACCACCAAGGTGAAATTAGGAAAAATATATACTTTCTAAGAAAATGTTCCATAATCAATAAATGACTCTTTGGAATGTGCTTAAATGATTCAAATATTAAAGTGACACTTACCATGAGACTCAACTTGTTACCTCATGAAGCAATACCTTCTATCTTTTGGGAGCCAGGTTGGTGTAATGGACGTTGCTTTACTGCCAATGACTATGGTGAATTGTGGTGAAGAAGAGGGGATTTGTGGGCTATGTTATCCATCTGGCTCTTGGCACTCCATGTATTCTACCTGCTTACCTCAAGACATCATCTCCTTAGTTACCCCTAGGCTGGCAAGTAACAAGCCAATCTCACCCCAATATTAACTTCATTTTTCAACATTTTACTTCGCACCATAATGCTATAATTATATCAATTTGGATTTTTATGGACTCATTCAAAGTCCATTATTCTTGCAATAAATATCAAGCATTGATCCTCTTTTCAATTCATATGATTTCTCATGCTTCCCATATAGAATTAATTGTAATATTTTATGTTGTAATTTAAATAACTACCCATTTGTATGTACAAAATGAGTAATTTGTTACTAAAAAAACAATTAAAAATGAGAATATATATGACTATTTTTTAGTCGAGGACTAATAGAAGCAATTTTGTAATCTCTTTTCTCCTGACTAAATTTTAGTCCTTAATGTTGGAATACTTAGAGGGGGGGTGAATCAGTCTTATGCAATATTTTACCACTTTTAATCAGAACATGTAATCATTAACATTATCAACAGTATATCATCAATATATCACGAGAAATGTGAATCAACAGAGCATAACAAATAACCACAGATACAAAATACACCATAATTTACATGGAAACCCAAATGGGAGAAAACCACTGAATGCTTTCTTGTATGTCAAATATTGCATTCATATGAAGCACCAACTTACAAATTCTCTAACACCAACTCAAAGGAGGAACCAAACTAAAGGAAGCTACAACTCCCTGAATTCTCCAACTTCAAATGGAAGGAGGCTATGAACCCCTGATTTATAGGAACCAACTTGAAGGAAGATAAAACTCCCCGAATTCTAATGAACCAACTAGAAGGAGGTTAAAACCCCCTTTCCTTTCCCAATCCCATCGCATTGAAATATAAGTGTAGAATCAAACTGTTACTACCACTGATCAACTTGTAAATACCACTGTCACTGTCACTGTCATTATCACTGATACATCAACTTGTCACTACCACTATCACATCATCTTTTAACTGAGATAAACCAATCATACAACCTATCACTATCACTGTCAAATCAACATATAATTGATGATAAACCAATCATTCAACGTATCATTGTTCTTGTCACTGTCTCTATCACTACCTCTATCACTCATATGCCATAATCAACCAATTATAACTAGATACACTCACATGGATACCAAAAAAATCATCATACCATGTACCAAAAACATGTACCATACCATGTACCTCAACCATCACTCATGATATGTCTCAATCATTCCATACCTCATATACCAAATATATAATCCAATGTACCCAAGATATGCTTCAATCATATACCATACAATAAACAATATACCAAGTATCCAAGATGTGTCAATGTATCAACAATATGCCTCAAGTATGCACCATAACAACCAATATCATATACCAAGTATATGCCTCAAATTTATTCCAATATCACAAAGGTGTGCCTATAACAATGAACCATAACAGGCATACATAATGTACCAAGGATATGTATGAATCATGTATCAATATAACCAAGACATGAACCTCATCCATATGAAACCATGTACCAAAAGGAGCCTCCAAGACATGCCTTAAGAATGTGCCATGTTATCACTCTGTAAACTCGTTCAGCTGAAGAAACAAATGACAGAGGCAACCTACAAACCAACTTTAAGGCTGACAAATAGCCTCTCTGACCTAGAGAGGGCTCTCTCTAAGAATTTGTCTCTGTACGGATTATGTCTTTGAAAATGTCGGCTAGATTTAACACCTTTGTACAATATTTCTGGTTCTATTGGCAAGATAACGCAAGACCTTGGGCCATGGAGCCAATTTCAGAAAATGAGAGAAACAAATGACTAGGTGACTAAACTTGAGAGGATCGAGGCTAAGTAGGAAATAGTCTCTCAGTTCAAAATCATTATGTAGGGAGAGAAAAAAAAACATGAAGCAACTCAGAGAACCACTCGAGATGAATTATGATTTCACTTAGAAGAAAACACAGTCGTCTAAAGGGCATAATCTAGAGCACCGCGCAGTGAATTCTAGATCTGAATAACATTTTGATTTAGACAAAATATAGATATGAATATAAAGACCAGAGGAAACACATACATAAAGAGAGATTACAATACATCAAACAGGTGCCATTAGAATCTTTTTGTCAAATTTTCATGACCTTTGCATTAAATTTCAATCGCGTTTGAAAAACTACATTCAACAGTCTCTGTCTACATTACTTTGCCAACCAACCTAGCTTACATTGAAAAGATGAAATATATAGACCAGGGTGTGTCGCTTGGGATACCCTACCCCCTAACTACTATCCCTAGAAATTAGGCTTCTGACTATTCTCTTCTATATGACTCTTCGTATGGCACTTTAATAAAAATAGAAACTGACTATACTCAATCACACAATAACCGATGTCTTTGCCACGACAATTCGGTCATCGGTAAGATTTCATCGTTAGAGAGTGATGTGTCGATGTTTTTCCTTTGACATGGTATCTGGATGATCAAGTTCTTTGTCAGACCCATACCACCCATGGTAACAACCTTGATTTATGTTGCGCAATCATTTGCTAGAGCATGCATGTGGCGGGTAACCGTGGACTGTCACAGGTGTTTCCAATATGAAAACAACAGTTAGGGGACAACGAATTTCTTCAAAATTTTGTGTGTCCAATGCACACTTGTCCTTTTTAATAGATGGGTCTACAGCTTTGTGCATCGTATGATTGTCATGTGGGTACCTGTCAGATTCCCTACTTCCCAGTAGGAAACATGACACAGGGAGATAAAATCCATGCCACGTTTAAGAAGAAAAAATGGAGTCAGTTAATTATGCTTCTGGCCTCCTCTGCAGTTTGGATATACGAAGCATTCTCCTGAGAGACCAGTTGCACCTTTTCAAATTCATCACTTGTCTTTGCAAAACCACCTTCCATTTTAGCCTCTTCTGTGCACTGGATAGAGCTGCGTGGATGTTTTCCATGACCGATCCACATTCCTTCAAGTGCTTTTCAATTCCCTCTTCTGAAATCCTCTGTGCTTTGCACAACTAGATGATTGTGTCTTGCGCTTCCCTGAGCTGCCTCTTGAGCCATGTCACGTTTCCATCTCGACCCTATGATGTTGATGCCTCGAGATTCTTTTATTCTAACCACGTCTTAGCTCTATGTTCTCCTGGTACAACTCAATAATGGCGAGTTGTGATTTCTTTAGCTGCTACGGCGATTTACAAATATTTATGCCTTCAATGTCTGGCCTTCTTCATCTGCCGTAGGTTTATCGAATTGGACCTTTGATAGGTTCTAGCTGAATGGTGTGCATGATTAACTCTTCGACGATTGAATTCATGCACGGCTTGCTCAGGACTTGGGCTTCCCTAGTTTCTTTGTTTTTCCTTGGTCTGCCCCTTTTTTGGGGTATCAGATGTTGGGGGGATGGGGCTTCCAATGTATTCCTTTCTTCAGTCTCTGTGTAGTGAGATGTTACCTTTCCTGTGAGTAGAGGGGAATCTCCCTTGGGGTCCCTGGGGATTCCGACCATGAGTAGAAATGAATCCCATATTTTTCCCACTTTTCGCAACTCCTCAACTATCAACAATTTTATTAATGAGACTTGAGATAGTTTCTTCTTCAACAGGTTTGCTTCAACCCAGACTGTCTTCCATTTATCGGAGGCTTTGGTGCAAGAATAAAGGCATATTTAATGGTCTCCTTCCTATGAAATGCATCAACAATCTGATGTGATGTGGGTGTATTATATCAAACCTTCCTTCACAGGTGAAATATTTCCTAATCGCCCTCAAGAGCTTTCGAAAAGGCTCCTATAGATATCGACTTGGAATGCCCGCTTCGAATTTCTCGTTTAAGTAGTCTAGTTTGAAAAAATCCTCATAGCATAACACGTCCAAAGGCATGCCTTTATCCCACCTTTCACTGTGTGGAGGGATCTTCATTGCGGCTAACAGAGTTTCCTCCGTCACCTGGAATGTGTTTTATGAAATTACTGCGCGGAGCCCATTGAAACTGAGCACAAACTGTTCTACCAGTTTCATGTTGAATCCGTGGATTTTATTACAAAATGACATGCATACGACCTGTTCAAAATATTCTATGACATTTGGATCTCCATTTACCAATGTCAATATTTGAGGTTCGAGCTCCACATTTATGTCGCTCTACGCCCCTTTCCTTATGTTCTAGGATGTTTCCATGGTGCAAAGAGTGTGAGTTATGTGGGTGCGGTGGATTTAGCATGGACCCAAAGAGGTAATCTTGATTGGCCCAGGTGTGTGAAAAGTTGATGACGATCAACTTCCTTGCAGCAAGAACCTCAGGGCCCGCAAGGAAAATACAAACAATGCATAAACTTGTTTGGTGAATGGAATACACACAAAGCAACTAGAATTTATAACTAGACGGGCGAGATATGGAATCATGAAAGGGGACACTGAATCCATGGTGACTAGAGGTTTCTAAGCAAGTCGAATATTTGCACAGCACATCCACGTGACGAGTACACTATGGAACATGTAAAGTATAGTTGATAAGAGCTCTAGAGTATACGTGATATGAGAGTCATGATTTCTCATCCTTTCTGGCTTCATAATGAGTTGATGATGGCCATTTCACCTACCGATGTGACTCCTATTTAACAACATGCCTTGACCTTTGGCACATAAAGCCCCCTCTTCTGACAGGACCTAACTCTTTGGGAAAATACCTTTACCACTTTCACATGTTTTGATCCTGACGTCCCTTCTTGACTCTAAGGGCCAATAGGCCACTTTCTAACTTCAAACCATTTGTTGTTCGGTACCTAACCTTACATACTTTGACACACAGACCATGACTCGAATGAGACTGACTCTAACTGAAAAAAATGACAGTGCTAACAACTAGCTCCAATGGGGATGCTATCCTCCTAGTGACGTTGCAAAGAACAACATACCAGGTTCCTGACCATTGGGCCTTATTTGACTTACAGACTCTGAAACAACAGAAAAGAAAACACATCCTAGACCTCTTGACATAGTTATGACTAGACTCATCATAAACTTAGGGCCTTCACTCTGGGCTTCAATATTTTGCTGACATACTAACTTGAAACGCCTTCTTTGAGAACAAAAAATGAAATGACTATTTACAATGACATGAAAAACTAAACAGGACTTACTGAACCAGATAGTGCTTGAGGAATCTGCCATTTACAGGACCTCCACTAGTGGGTTCTCTGTTAATCTCTTCTAGCAGATACGTGTTGTTCCCATGGTACGTGTCGATTCTGAAGGGTGCCATCCAAAGATGATTAAATTTACCATTATTTCCCTTGTCTTCGTTCCTCACATCCCACTTTAACACCAAATCGCTCACCTGTAAATCTTCTTGTTTGGAGTGCTTGTCAAAAACTTTCTTCATCCTGTCTTGGTGAAGTTGTGATCGGTTGTAAACCTAATCCCTCATATTTTGTGCATGCATCAACTGATTTATCCTTTTCTGAGTGTCAGTTGGCTCGACCTCTTGCTCTTGTAGCAACTTCCTGACAGGAAATCCTAGGGAGGTGGGAAAAACTGCTTACGCACCATATACGATATGGTGACGTGGAGATGGAATTTTTGGTAGTGACTTTGTCTTCCCATAGCACGTAAATGATTTTCTTATGCCAGGACTTCTTGTTGTCCTACATGAGCCTTTTAATAACCCTAGCTAAGATTTTATTTGACAATTCTTCTAACCCGTTACCCCGTTGGTAATACGTTGTAGAATGTCCCAGGGTTATATTGTAATCCTTTCAAAACTTCTACATTTTCTTGGAATTAAATGCGGCCACATTATCCTTGATGACTTGATAGGGCACCCTAACCTAGACAGGATGTTGGTCACCAGAAATAGTATGATGATCTTGTCGATATCCTGCTTCGTTGGAACTTCCTCGATCCATTTTGTGAAGTAATCCGTAGCTACAAGTATCTATATGTGTTGCATCAGGGATGGAGGATGAATCTCTCCTATGAAGTCCAGGCCCAATTTCGAGAATGACGCTTCGACCAAGATTGGTTTCAGCGGAAGGGGTTGCAAATTTCTCCTTCCATTGAATATCTAGCACTTGTGGAAACTTGAGAATTCTTTATATACATCTAGAAAAATGCTAGGCCAATAATAAACCACCTTTAAGATTTTATGTGCGGTGGTTTTCCAGTAGTGATGTCCTCCACAGTCACCTTTGTGGAATTCCCTGATAGCTCGTTCTACGTCGTCTTCTAGTAAGAAACTCAACAATATCCCTCATGGATATTTCCAATACAGAGAGTTATCTAAGATGCAGAAATTAATATCCTTCATCTTTAAGAACATGGCCTTGGTCTTACTTAACCCTGGAGAATCTTGTAGATTCTTCAGCACATAAATGATGTCGGTATACCAAGGTGAATCAATGAATTTTTGGGACACCTGTGGGGTTTTTCTTCTTGAGGATTCTCTGATAGATCAACAATGAAGTTTATTTCCAAAATGTTGCAGTTCAAATGTGCCATCAGTTTTGCGAGGCCCTGACCTTTAATCAACTTTTTGGGCTTGATTTCAATATCGTACTCTAGCATGACTACAATCAACTTACCTCTTCTTCCCTCAGGTTCAAGCTGAGTCAGTATGTCTTTGATTGAGTTGTTGGGCATGTCAACAATAACGTGGGAATGTAGTATGTAAGTCCTGAACTCCTTGAGGGATTTCACTAAGGCGTATGCTTGTTTCTCAATAATATCATAGCTCAGTGGGGAATTTCTCAGCATCCTATTGAAGTAGGCTATGGTATTTTCAAAATTATGGTCGTCCTTATGTAACAGTACGCCAACAATTGTATCCTCCGAGGTGAATGAGAACAAGATGAAGTCCTTCGTGAAATTTGCGCTGGCCAATACGGGGGATTTGGTCAGCGCTACCTTGATTTATTCAAACGATCTCCCGGCTTCGAGGTTACATTTGATCTTGTTTCCCTTTATGAGCATGATGGTGATATGATTTATCATTTGTGCCAGATTTGGGATGAACGTTCTCAAGAAATTCACCTTTTCCAGGAAGGACTGTACCTCCTTTTTGCTGCGAGGAGTGCTAATTTTCAGGATTCCTTCTACCCTGATGGGATCGATCTTTATACACTCCTTCAAGATGATGTGCCCTAACAGTTTCCCTTATTTAATTCTGAAATGTGATTTTTTCGAATTCAACGATATGTAAAACCTCTTGCATTTCTGGAAGACCCTCTTCAGATGCTCAAGGTGTTGTTCGTCGGAGTTGAAATACACTATGATGTCATCCATATACATCACGATAAATTTGTCCTTTTCCTCGGAAAATGGTATATCCATCGCCCTCTGGAAGGTATCTCCAGTATTCATAAGGATGAAAGGCAACTTAGCATACAAGAACGTACCACATGGTGTCGCGAAAGCTATCTTTTCCCGGTCATCTGGGTGTACCATGATATGATTGTAACCTGAAAAGTCATCCATCATAGACATCTTATAGGGTCTAACTACCTTTTGCAGAATATAGTCCATCTTAGGAGCGGGTAGTTTTCCTTGAGGGATACTTTGTTCAAGTTTCAAAAATCCATGCACAACCTTATTTCACTGCTCTTTCTCCTTACAGGCACCAGGTTGCCAACCCATTTCAAAAATCTTAAAGAAACAATAATTTTGTCTTCAAAGAGTTTCTTTACCTCTTCTTCAATTAGCAACAATAGCAGGGGATTGATCCATCTTATCTTTTTCTTGAGATGATTTTGGTCTTATTTGAAAGGAATGACGTGATGAATAACCTTAGTGTCGTAGAATTTCAAGTCATCATAACTCTAGGCGAAAACGTCGAGAAAATCCTTCATGTGTTTGATGTAGTCCTGTTTGACCTATGGACTGAGCGTCTTTGATAATTTCATTATCCTTAGATTCTTCTGGGTCCTGATGTTTCCTCATCATTCATAGTGATTTTGAGATTTCTAACCACAGCATTTTCATCAAACAACTTTTCCAATGGGACTAATCCTTTGGGGATGATATTATTCTTTAGCTGCACTATGTCCCTTCTAACTATCTAGTTTTGAAAGGGGTCATCGTTACCGCACGCAGATTCAATTTCATATTCTTTGCAACAACACTCATCATCGATGTTCATATTACCGAACTTGTCACTCATCTAGATAAATCTCTCCACATGTTTGTCATCCTCAAACACCGTGAGATCGGAAGAGCGTCGTGTAGGGAAAGAGTGTAGATCTCGGTGGTCGCGTGGGTGTATTCTGTCAAACCTTCCTTCACAGGTGAAATATTTCCTAATCGCCCTCAAGAGCTTCCAAAAAGGCTCTTGTAGATATCGACTTGGAATGCCCGCTTCGAATTTCTCGTTTAAGCAGTCTAGTTTGAAAAAATCCTCATAGCATAACACGTCCAAAGGCATGCCTTTATCCCACTTTTCACTGCGTGGAGGGATCTTCGTTGCGGCTAATAGAGTTTCCTCCATCACCTGGAATGTGTTTTATGAAATTACTGCGCAGAGCCCGTTGAAACTGAGCACGAACTGTTCTGCCAGCTTCATGTTGAATCCATAGATTTTATTACAAAATGACATGCATCCAACCTATTCAAAAGATTCGATGACATTTGGATCTCCATTTACCAATGTCAATATTTGAGGTTCGAGCTCCACATTTATGTCGCTCTGTGCCCCTTTCCTTATGTTATAGGATGTTTCCATGGTGAAAAGAGTGTGAGTTATGTGGGTGCGATGGATTTAGCACGGACCCAAAGAGGTAATCTTGATTGGCCCAGGTGTGTGAAAAGTTGATGGCGATCAACTTCCTTGCAGCAAGAACCTCAGGGCCCGCAAGGAAAATACAAACAATGCATAAACTTGTTTGGTGAATGGAATACACACAAATCAACTGGAATTTATAACTAGACGGGCGAGATATGGAATCATGATAGGGGACACTGAATCCATGGTGACTAGAGGTTTCTAAGCAGGCCAAAGATTTGCATAGCACATCCACATGACGGGTACACTGTGGAACATGTAAAGTATAGTTGATAAGAGCTCTAGAGTATATGTGATATGAGCGTCATGATTTCTCATTCTTTTTGGCTTCATAATGAGCTGATGATGGCCATTTCACCTACCGACGTGACTCCTATTTAACAAACTGCCTCGACCTTTGGCACGTAAAACCCCCTCTTTTGACAGGACCTAACTCTTTGGGAAAATACCTTTACCACTTTCACATGTTTTGATCCTGACGTCCCTTCTTGACTCCAAGGGCCAATAGGCAACTTTCTAACTTCAAACCATTTGTTGTTCGGTACCTGACCTTACATGCTTTGACACACAGACCATGACTCGACTGAGACTGACTCTAACTGAAAAAATGACAGTGCTAACAACTAGCTCCAATGGGGATGCTATCCTCCCAGTGACGTTGCAAAGAACAAAATACTAGGTTCCTGACCATTGGGCCTTATTTGACTTACAGACTCTGAAACAACAGAAAAGAAAACACATCCTAGACCTCTTGACATAGTTATGACTAGACTCAGCATAAACTTAGGGCCTTCACTCT
>CBVK0100580660.1:0-11660 GCA_900067695.1 Picea abies | reverse complement strand
CACCTCTTCTAGATCAATGAAATCATTGAACCAATCCAAGTGCTTTTGGGTAGAGGTGTTTCGCTTGACATCATACAGCTTGATCCTCTGGTTGTAGTTCTAGGGAAAATCATGTAGTTGCGCTGGCAAAGAAGGGGGGGAGAATTTGGTGGCCATTGCTCTAGGGGGGTTTGGGATTTGTGGGATGTTCTAAGCATGGAATATGGCATCTTGCAGAATTTTGTTTGGTATCAGAGATCAAAACCTATGCTCATCGAAGAATATGTCATCCAAGCTGGTTTCTGATTTAGACCTGAACAAGGTTTGTTCAAATAGGGTATCAAAATCGAGGTCATCAGATATTTGTACACCGTCCTTGGGTAAGGACAAGTTTCTGTCTAGGTAATAGAACGGGTTTGGTGCTTGCTCCCTTTCCCTACGCAGAAGTTTCTTGGGATCATACACGATCTCTACAAGGTTTGGGTCAGGGTTGGCTGTGGTATAAATGGTCTTCGTAGCCATGGTTTCTGAGTGGTGCTACTATGTGCTATTGGTCTCTTTTATTGGAGTATCCAAGGTAAAGGTTTCAGCCAATGTAGATGTTTGGCCCATTGTTACCCTCAAGGGTCAAAACTATATCTTTAGTCATTCTCCCAGGGAAAATTTATTCAATTATGTCCCTGACAACGATGCCAAAATTTTATCACTTCGTAAACTTGTTCGGTTGAAGAAATGAATGACAGAGGAAACCTACAACCCAACTTTAAGGCTGAAAAAAAGCCTCTCCGACCTAGAGAAGGCTCTCTCTAAGACTTCATATTTGTATGGATTATGGCTTTGAAAATGTCAGCTAGATTTAACACCTTTGTACTGTATGGATTATGGCTTTGAAAATGTCAGCTAGATTTAACACCTTTGTACAATATTTCTGGTTCTATTGGCAAGAGAACGCGAGACCTTGGGCCATGGAGCCAATTTCAGAAAACGAAAGAAACAAATGACTAGGTGACTAAACTTGAGAGGATAAAGGCTAAGTAGGAAACGGTCTTTCAGTTCAAAATCGTTGTGTAGGGAGAGAGAAAAAACACATGAAGCAACTCAGAGCACCACTGGAGATGAATTCTGAGTTCACTTAGAAGAAAACACATTCGTCTAAATGGAGAAATCTAGAGCACCGCGCAGTGAATTCTAGATCTGAATAACATTTCGATTTAGAAAAAATATAGATATGAATATAAAGAGCACAGGAAACACATACATAAAGAGAGATTACAATACATAAAACCGATACCATTATAATATTTTCGTCAAAGTTTCAGGACCTTTGCATTAAACTTAAATTGAGTTCGAAAAGATACATTCAATAGTCATTGTCTACATTACTTTGCCAGCCAACTGGATTACATTGAAAAGATGAAATATACAGACCATGGTGTGCTGCTTGGGATACCCTTCCCTCTAACTACTATGCCTAGAAATTAGGATTCTAGCTATTCTCTGCTATATCACTCTTCATATGGAACTTTACTAAAAATAGAAACTGGCTATACTCGATCGCACAATAATCGATGTCTTTTCCACGACAGTTCATTCATCAGTAAGATTTCATCGTTAGAAAATGATGTGTCGATGCTTTTCCTTTGACAGGGTATATGGACGATCAAGTTCTCTATCAGACTCCTACCACCCATGGTAAAAGCCTTGATTTCTACCGCGTGGTCATTTGTTGGAGCGTGCATGTGGCAGGTAACCGCGGATTGTCACAGGTGTTTCCAAGATGACAACACCAGTTAGGGGACAACGCCTTTCTTCAAACTATCACATGTCCAAAGTACACCTGCCTTTGTAATAGATGGGTATCCAATGTTGCGTGTCATATGCTTGTCCCATAGGTACTTGTCAGATTCCCTACTTCTTGGTAGGAAACAGGACATGGGGAGACAAAATCTACACCATGTTTGAGAAGAAAACAATGGAGTCGGTTAATTATGCTTCTGGCCTTGCCTGCAGTTTGGATATCTGAAGCATTCTCATGAGAGACTAGTTGTGCCTTTTCAGATTCATCACTTGTATTTTCTAAACCTCCTTCCCTTTTATCCTCTTCTACGCACTGGCTAGAGTCATGTGGACATTTTCCATGGTCGGTCCACATTCCTTGAATTGATTTGCAATTCCCGCTTCTGACATCCTCTATGCTTCGTGCAACTGGATGATTGTGTCTTTCACTTCCTTGAGATGCCTCTTGATCCATGTCATCTTTCCCTCTTAGCCCTATGATGTTAATGCCCCAAGAGTCTTTTCTACTAACTGCTATCTCAGCTCTCTGTTATCTGGGTACAACTCAACAATGGTGAGTTTTTCTTTCTTTAGCTATTGCAACGATTCATGAATATTTGTGCCTTCAGTGTCTGGCCTTCTCTGTCTGCCGTAGGTTTCTCAACTTGGACCTTCAATAGGTTCTAGCCAAATGTCTTGCATCATTAACTCTTCAACGACTTACTTCACATGAAGCTCGCTCGGGACTTGGGCTTCCCATGTTTATTTGTTTTTCCTTGGTCTTCCCCTTTTTCGGGGTATCGAATGTTGGGGGGATAGGGATTCCAATGTATTCCTCTCTTTTTCCTCTATGCTTTGATATGTTACCTTTCATGTGGGTAGAGGGGAATCTCCCTTGGGGTACCTAGGGATGCCAGTTGTGAGTAGAAACGAATCCCATCTTTTTCCTAATTGTCGCAACTCTTAAACTATCAACAATTTTATTAATGAGACATGAGATAGTTTCTTCTTCAGATAGTTTGCTTCAGTCCGAACTCTTTCTTCCATTTCTCAGAGGCATTGGTGCAAGAATAAAGGAATATTTGATGGTCTCCTTCCTGTGAAATGCATCAACAATTTGATGTGATGTGGGTGTTTCCTGTGAAATGCATCAACAATTTGATGTGATGTGGGTGTATTCTTTCAAACCTTCCTTCATAGGTGAAATATTTCCTTATTGCCCTCAGGAGCTTCCGAAAAGGCTCCTGTAGATATCGACTTGGAATGCCTGCTTCGACTTTCCCGTTTAAACAGTATAGTTTGATAAACTCCTTGTATCATATCACATCCAAAGGCATGCCTTTACCCCACCCTTCACCTTGCAGAGGGATCTCCATTGCGACTGATAGAGTTTCCTCCGTCACTTGGAATGTGTTTCCTGAAATTACTGCACGGAGGCCATTGAAACTGATCATAAACTGTTCTACCAGTTTCATGTTGAATCATTGGATTTTCTTATAAAACAACATTCATCTGGCCTATTCAAAATATGCTCTGAAATCTGGATCTCCATTTACCAATTTCAAGTTTTGAGGTTTGTGCCCCACATTTTTGCTTCTTTGCACCCCTTTCCTTATGTTCTGGGATGTTTTCATGGTGCAATGCATGTGAGTTCTGCGCGTGCAGTGGATTTAACATAGACCCAAAGAGTTAATATCGATTGGCCCAGGTTTGTGACACAACTGATGGAAATCAACTTCCTTGCAGTGAGAACCTCAGGGCCCGTGGGGAAAATATAGACAGTGCATAAACTTGGCTGGTGAATGGAATACACGTAGAGAAATTGGCATTTATAACTAGATGGGCGAGAGATGGAATCATGATAGGGGACATTGAATCCATGGTGACTAGAGGTTTCAAAGCAGGATGAATATTTGTGTAGCACATCCACACAATGGGTACACTACGGAACGTGTAAAGTACCATTGATAATAGCTCCAAAGTATACGTGATATGAGCGTCGTGATTTATCATCCTTTCTGGCTTCATAATCAGTTGATGATGGCCATTACACCTACCGATGTGACTCTTATTTAAAAACTTGCCTCGAACTTTGGCACATAAAACCCCCTCTTCTGACAGGACTTGAATCTTTGTGAAAATAACTTTACCACTTACACATGTTTTGATCTTGACGTCCCTTCCCAACTCCAAGGGCCAATCGGCCACTTGTTGACTTTGACCCATTTGTTGTTCAGTACCTAACCTCACATGCTTTGACACACAGACCATGACTTGAATGAGATTGACTCTAACTGAAAAAATGATGGTGCTAACATGTCATACCATCCATGATTCAAGACTAAACAAAAAACATAAGAGACATACCTTTACTCATCAAGAAGAAATGATACATACCATCTCAGACTCTGTAACCACCATGTTGTATCATCATACCTTGTTGCAACCTAAACCAAGCATCCTTCTTCAAATATGTCTTAGCCTCACTGGAGAGATTCTAGTTATCATGCAGGGCCTCGCGTGACAGGCACTAAACAACCCATGGGGGTGCCTCGCGGGACACCAATAGCCTGACCTGCGGGGGTCATATAAACTAGAGTTTCCTAAAAACCTTCCTTCTATGGAACTCCGATACTTTCACACTCCTTTCTTCCTCATGTCCACTTCCTCAAATACGCTCTGAATATATTCACCAAAATATCACTTGAAAGATAAATAAGCATTCAATTTGTGTGTGTAAAGATGAGAGGCTTCTTGAGGTGCATTTATACTTTTCCAAGTGAATTCTTTCCTTCACTTTAGGGTTGATTTGTTCTTTCTCATTATAACTATTTTACCCTTTAATTAATGACTTGTAACTTCTTGTTGCAACCATTTAGGTGATTCTAAACCATTCTTCAGGGCTTCCAACTTCATGAGGTTATAAATCCTCAACCGTGAGGAACCAGGTGGCATACTACCTACCATTGGAAACAACGTGATGAGGACTATCCATCTATGAGAGTTTTGTATAAACTTGAAGTAATCTTCAACCTCATTTTCCTCAGTCAACATTGAGCCTCATGAAAACAACTATGGGTTTCTTGTATACTTATTTAAAGTGTCTTCCCATGAGGGCCATGCTTAAAGATATGGCATAAGGGGACCACTTTGGATACTTCTTCAATTATACCCAATACTTCTAGAGGATTCTAGACTTTGTCTAAAGTTGACATCAATGACAACCAATTTTCCAATAATCTCCTCCTTTGGCATTGATGGAAACACTCATGCTCCCCTTGCAACCAATTCTCCCCCTATCTGCATGATTATGTTGTTTCTCCCCCTTTGACATTAATGGAAAAGGGTAAATCCCCCTCATAATATGCTTTTGAACTTCCTCTCTTCCAATGTGTTTTTCCATTGGTGCTTCCTGATGAAGTAAACTAATCACATATAGAAAAAAAATCATATTAATATTCCTTTATCATTTCTTCATAGATGATTTCTCTTCCCTTGTATTCAGAACGAAAAACATTTATATCACTTTGGATTATAAACTATTCCAAGATTCTATCGAAGTTACTCAAATGTATCTCTTGGGAGAGGTTTAGTGAACATGTCTGCAATCTCTTCCTTTGTCTCATTATACTCTAACTTGGTAATATTTTCTTTAACTTGTTCCCGAAAAAAGTGAAACTTGATCAGAATACGTTTGGTCTTGGAATGCATCAATGGATTCTTGGAGATACTTATAGCACTGGTGTTGTCACAAAATATTGAAATGGGATCATCATACCTCACTTGTATATCTTGTAGGGTTTTCTTCATCTAGAGAACTTGAGTAAAATATCTTGTTGTTGCAATGTATTATGCTTCTACTGTAGAAAATGATATCGAAGACTATTTTTTACTTAACCAAGATACCACACAATCACCCAAATAAAATGTTGTTCAACTAGTAATTTTTTGATCATCAATGCTTCCTTCCCAATCTTCATCTATGTAGGTGACCATAGTCAGCTCATTCCCTTTTGGATACCATAATCCAAACTGTTGTATTCCATTAAGATATATGAATATCCTCTTTACTGCTAGAACATGAGTTTCCTTTTGTATTTCTTTAAATATTACATCTTTTCCAACTACTTGCATTAGATATGGTCTTGATGATGTCACATAGAGTAGGATGTCAATCATTGATTTATAGAGTCTCTGATATGCTTCCTTAGATTCAACGTCTTTTCTCAACTTGCAACTAGTGACCATCATAGTACTTACTAGTTTGCAATCTTCCATTCTGAACTTCTTCAACTTTTTTTTGATTTACTTGGTTTGTGAAATGAAAATGCCTTCATCCTGCTAAGATATCTGAAGTCCCAAAAAGAATGTCATTTCACAAAGTAGTGACATTTCAAAATCATTATGAATGTGTTGAGAATTTTTTTTACTCATCCTGTCATCATCACTACAAAACATAATGTCATCCACATATACTTAAATGATAAGTATGTTGTTTCTATCAACCTTTACATAGATATTACTATCTGCATTACCCTTTCTGAATCCTTGTTCCTACAAGTACCTATCCAATATTGAATACCAGGCTCTAGGGGCTTGTTTGAGTCCATACATAACTTTTTTCAATATGAAAACACAATATTCCCTTTCTGATGGTAGGAATCCTTCTGGTTGTTCAATGTAGACTTCTTATTCTAACTCACCATTTAGAAATGTTGATTTTACATCCATTTGATAAACTTCGATTTTCTTGGAACATGCATAAGCTAAGATCAATCGGATTGCTTCCATTCTGGCAATAGGGGAAAACATGTCTTCAAAATATACTCCTTCAACTTGAGCATATCCTTTGCAGACTAATCTTTCCTTGTTTATGGTTACCTGTCCATCTTGGTTTAGTTTGTTTTTAAATACCTATTTTGTACTAATCACATTTTTCTTCTTTGGTCTTTGCACCAATTCCCATGTTTTATTCTTCTCTATTTGATGTAGTTCCTCTTCCACGGCCTTGAACCAATGTTCATCATTATTGGATTCCTCAAAGATGTTGGGTTCAATTGTGGATAGTAGTGTAAGGTGTCTCTGCTTTGGTGTATGAAAAATTTTACTTCCTTCAGTTTCTATGCCTGCATTTGTATCTCTAATAATTTGTTATGGTGGATGATTCTTCTGAACCCGATGGTTACCTGGAGGGCATAAAAAAGTCTTGTTGGTATTTTTCTTCTTGTTCTAATTTTGGCTACTATTCTTCTTCTTCTTCTTCTTCTTCTTCTTCTTCTTCTACATCTTCTTCTTTTACTTCTTCTTCTCTTTCATGTTCATTTGGATATTTCCTTTCTTCTTTGATCTTTGGTACATATGCTTCATCAATTCTTATGTTTATACTTTCCATTATCTTGTTGAGTCTCATATTGTAGCATTTGTAAGCCTTTATTTTACTTGAGTAACCAACTAATATGCATTTATAAACTCGAGAAACAAATTTTCCAACTTTGTCGCCTTCTCTTTTTATGTACCACTTGCTTCCAAATACTCTAAAATGTTTGAAATTTGTTGGTCTTCCCTTCCGTAACTCATATGGTGTTTTGTCACTATTATTTATGAGCATTCCTCTATTCACTATATGAATGGTTGTGTGTACTACTTGTACCCAAATGATATTTCTCAAATTTTAATCCTTCAACATGGTTTTGGCCATCTCTATTACAGTTTTGTTCTTCCTTTCAATGAATCCATTTTGTTGAGGTGTCCTAGATGTTGAGAACTGTCTTTTTATTCCATGCTCTTCACAAAATTCCATGAATTCTTTTGATATGAATTCACCTCTATTGTATGATCTTAATCACTTAATTCTTGAATCCATTTCGTTTTCAACCATCTCCTTGAATATTTTGAAATTTTTAAATGCCTCTGATTTCTTCTTCAAAAAATATACTATAGTCATTCTTGCATAGTCATCAATAAGTAGCATGAAGTAATGTTCACCATTTAGTCTTTTCTTCTCATTGGTCCACATAGATCAGTGTGCACAATTTCCAATGGATTTGTTGGAGAGTATTCCTTTGATTTAAATTTTGTTCTTGTATTTTTTCCATGTAGGAAATGCTTGCACAATGTACTAGACGGTTTTGAAATTTTCAGGCATTTCTCTTACTGCTTCCTTTCTACTGATCTTGACTAGATTTTCAAGGTTCATGTGTCCCATTCTTTTGTGTCAAAGACAACTTTGATTTTCCCTTCCCAAGCAACATATTTATTTTCCAATCTCATTTAAGATGTATATGTTGTTTGGATTTATTACTATTGTAGCCACCAATTTCCCTAATCCTTCTTTCCTTATCCCACACTTCTCAGATTCAAATATAAGAATATGTCCTTGATCACACATTTGACACACACTTAGCAAATTATGCTTCATATTTTCAACAAGTAGGACATTTTTTTCCTTGGCATCTTCCAAGCTTGACTGTGCCTTTCCCTATAATTTTGGCTGAGTTGTCATTTCCAAATGAAATTGATCCATATCTTTCTTTATTCAGATTTATAAATCTTTTCTTGTCACCTGTCATATGTTTTGAACCATTGCTAATGTACCAATCAATTCTTCTTCTTTGTGCTTGTAGTGCAAGGGAACATTCTACAACATTTTGTTTATCCTGCTTCCTTATCCAAATTCTTGATGGTCCTTTTTTATAATTGTTGAATTCTTATTTTGGTTCTTTTGGAGGAACCGTGAATCTACAATCTTTAGCCATGTGTCCAAAATTGTTGCATTTATAACATTCTACTTCATATTTTAATGAGAAAAAATTGTTATATTTTCTTTTGTATGCTTCATGTGGCTTTCTGAGATGATTAAATCTAGGGTGACCTTCATAATTTCTTTTGTTCTTAGTATAAGCTTTGTATTTTATAGGTTTGTGCCCAAAATTGTTACAAGAATAACATGAAACAAGAAAGATAGTTTGATACCTAGAAGATATTCTAAATGGTGTTGTTCCTCTGTAGTTTTCTTCTTGATTTCTTTCCATGAGTGGTTGTTGATTATGAAATCTGGGCCTTCTAGAAGGTGCCATTATTCTCATGAGAGGGATTGCATTCTTCCTTCTTGGTGAATCCTTTGGTGACGTCTGCATAATTCCTTTGTTATGCTTCCTATTTTGTAGTCATATAGTTCGAACCCTTATCCGTATGTATTTGGTTGCACCCTATTCCAGACCTATCATGATACGACCTTTGAGCATTGATGATTTCATCCAGTATTTTGGTGTTGTTCTATTGCATATCTCTTTTCTGAATTTCCTTCCTAGTGAGACTATTTCAGATTCTAAGTTCTCTTTCTTCTATTCTTTTTCTTCCAACCTGCTTTAGAGTGTCTCTTCAATCCTTCTAGCTTCTTCAACATGGAATTTCAGGTTCATAATCATCTATTGATCCTTTTCAGAATTAGGATTTTGAGAATCCTTCTTTAGCATAAGTAATTATCCCTCGAGTGATTTGTTTTTATTCATCTCTATTTTTAGTTCTTCTAAAGCACTGATTAGTTATGCTATGAGATCAAATTCACCTTCTTATTTATAATCCTCTTCATCGTTTTCATAATCAATAAAGAGTACATTTTCTGAGTCATTTTCGTTATCATCGTCCTCATTAGATGATGAACTGTCCTCATTTGAGTAGAGAATTTTCTTGAAGAATTTCTTCTTGTTTCTTCTCTTGTCTTCACTTTGATATTTATTTTCTTTCTTAGGAACTTCTTCATAATTCTCTTTGTTCTTAGTGTTGGAGAAATTTCTATTTTCGACACACTAGTTTAGTGGGAGTTAACTGACTAGTTCTATTTTACACTTTCTAATCTTATACCATCACTATTTTGCATGCATTCCTAATTATAGGATGTCATTGCCTATATGAGTGAAGATCACTCACTCATTGATAAGATCATAATATGCACTGATTCCCATTCTCCATTATGTATCTCTCTTCCTTTTCTTGATAATATTTGTTTGTATATTCTTTAGATAGATATCATGTGCAGGTTTCTATGAAACACTAACATGGTATCAGAGCTACGTTGCTTGGAGCAAGCCAAACAAGCCAAAGAATAAGGAAAATTGGAGTTTCGGTGAGCTAAATCTGTGGTGGTAACTTTCAGCTGTGATTTCTCCAAAAATATTAACGTTTTGAGGAAATGGTTCTACTTGGAAGTAAATCGACCCATTCTACACGTGGGTTTTCAACCGTTTGGTAAGATTCCTCACTGTTTGCTCAGAAAGTAAGCGAGAAGATAGCCTCTTGAAACTAATATGAATCTGTGGTTGTACCTTTTTATAATGATTTCTTCCACAATATTAATTTTTTGAGGAAACAACTCCCGTGGAAAGTAAATCGGCCCATTCTACAAGTGGGTTTTCAACCATTTTGCGAGATTCCTCACCGTTTACTCAGAAAGTAAGCCGGAAGATATCCTCTTGAAACTGATATGAAACCGTGGTCATACCTTTCTACAGTGATTGCTCCCAAAATATAAATTTTTTGAGGAAACGGATCATGAGAGAAGTAAATCGACCCATTCAGCAAGTGGGTTTTCAATTTTTTGGTGAGATTCCTCACCGTTTTCTCAGAAATTAAGTAGGAAGATCGTCTCCTGAAACTGATACGAATTTTCACTTAAAGTTCCCTTTTTGTCGTGATTTCTTAATTTTTCATTTGTAGATTGAGAGTAAATTTTTAGGGGTTCTTAGAAACAATGGGAGAGATGGATAGGACAACTATTATACAGTTAAACTTGGTGGTAATCCTCACACCATACAACTATTTTGATTAGAAGCCCAAGGCAGAATTCCAACTCAAAATGAAGGATTGTATAATTTGATGATGGCGACAGAAATAGAACCTACATCAGCGATTGAGAAGATGAGATGGGCAAACCATAAGGATGAGGCCACAGGACTACTTCTTGAGTTAATATCCATTGATTTATGGTTTCATGTTGCTGCATGCAAGACTCCAAACAATTATTTTGATTGGAATCCCAAGGCGACATTCCAACTCAAAAGAAAATGACTATATAATTTGACGATGGTGACAGAAACAAAACCTACATCAACAATTGAGAAGATGAGATGGGCAAACCGTAAGGATGAGGCCAGAGGACTACTTCTTGAGTTAATATCCATTGATTTATGGTTTCATGTTGCTGCATGCAAGACTCCAAATGAGATTTGGACCACCTTGGAAGGACTCTTTGGAAAGCGGGATGAGATGTGAGGTCATATTCGTGAGGTAGAGTTGAATACCTTAGACCCTAAAAGTTTTGATAATATACAAGATTTTTTTACTAGATTTAAATCTTGTTATTGAGCTTGGGTGAATGTGGTATTGATAAGTCTACACAAGAGAAACAATTTATTCTAACAATCTTGGCCAAGCTAGGACCGAAATACACTGTATATGTCTCCAATTTCCATTCTGGAAGATGTCTTTTTGGAACAAATTGGAAAATGCCTACGTTGGCTTAGTTCATTGAGTCTCTTACACAAGAGAAGACAAAACTCATACAGATGGGCCTCGTGAAATATCCCAAAGCACATGCACTCACCATGCATAATGGAAAAGGGTCATCCAAACAGAACGGGAAGGAGGGATATTCCAAACCTTTTAATGATTCTTCAGGTTCCAAAGACTCTTCAAATTCCAAGAAGAAGAAGAAGGGAAATCAGTGCACTTACTGCAATAAACCGAATCATGAATAATCCACATGCATGAAGAAACAGATCGATCTTATGGCACATGCACTTCAGTAGAACAACCTTGGAAACTTCATTCAAGAGGGAGTCAAGAAGCAGAAAGAAGAAGATCTTGCTCCTAAGAAAGGTAATCATCATGCTCTTGTTGCAATTAAT